>JAODAL010003671.1:0-169331 GCA_025379985.1 Phyllomedusa bahiana
CTGGCCTAAAAATAGCCTCAACAAAGGTCGCCATGAAGCCCTGGCCTAACATAGCCCTACAACCAGGTCACCATGAGCCTGGCCTAACATAGCCGTACAACCAAAGTCACCATGAAGCCCTGCCTAACATAGCCTACAGCCAAAGTCACCGTGAAGTCCCTGAGCCTAACATAAGCCGTACAAACCAAAGTCACCATGAAGCTCTGGCCTAACATAGCCGTACAACTAAAGTCACCATGAAGCCCTGGCCTAACATAGCCGTACAACCAAAGTCACCATGAAGCCCTGGCCTAACATAGCCATACAGCCAAAGTGACCCGTGAAGCCACTGCCTAACATAGCCGTAAACCAAGTCACCATGAAGCCCTGGCCTAACATAGCCGTACAAACCAAAGTCACATGAAGCCCTGCTAACATAGCGTACAACCAAGGTCACCATGAAGCCCTGGCCTAACATAGCCGTACAACCAAAGGTCGCCATGAAGCCCTGGCCTAACATAGCCGTACAACCAAAGGTCGCCATGAAGCCCTGGCCTAACATAGCCGTACAACCAAGGTCACCATGAAGCCCTGGCCTAACATAGCCGTACAACCAAAGTCACCATGAAGCCCTGGCCTAACATAGCCATACAGCCAAAGTCACCGTGAAGTCCTGGCCTAACATAGCCGTACAACCAAAGGTCACCATGAAGCCCTGGCCTAACATAGGCATACAGCCAAAGTCACCGTGAAGTCCTGGCCTAACATAGCCGTACAACCAAAGTCACCATGAAGCCCTGACCTAACACAGCCGTACAACCAAAGTCACCATGAAGCCCTGGCCTAACATAGCCATACAGCCAAAGTCACTATGTAGCCCTGGCCTAACATAGCCGTACAGCCAAATTCACCATGAAGCCTTGGCATAACATAGCCGTACAACCAAAGTCACCATGAAGCCCTGGCCTAACATAGCCGTACAACCAAAGTCACCATGAAGCCCTGACCTAACATAACCATACAACCAAGGTCACCATGAAGCCCTGACCTAACATAGCCGTACAACCAAAGTCACCATGAAGCCCTGACCTAACATAGCCGTACAACCAAAGTCACCATGAAGCCCTGGCCTAACATAGCCGTACAACCAAAGTCACCATGAAGCCCTGGCCTAACATAGCCGTACAACCAAAGTCACCATGAAGCCCTGACCTAACATACCCGTACAACCAAACGTCGCCATGAAGCCCTGGCCTAACACAGCCGTACAACCAAACTCACCATGAAGCCCTGGCCTAACATAGTCATACAGCCAAAGTCAACGTGAAGCCCTGGTCTAACATAGCCGTACAACCAAAGTCACCACGAAGCCCTGGCCTAACATAGCCGTACAACAAACGTCGCCATGAAGCCCTGGCCTAACATAGCCGTACAACCAAAATCCCTATTTAGCCCTGGCCTAACATAGCCATACAGCCAAAGTCACCGTGAAGCCCTAGCTATGTTAGGCCAAGGGCTTCATGGTGACTTTGGCTGTACGGCTATGTTAGGTCAGGGCTTCATGGTGACTTTGGTTGTACGGCTATATTAGGTCAGGGCTTCATGGCGACCTTTGGTTGTACGGCTATGTTAGGCCAGGGCTATATAAGGACTTTGGTTGTATGGCTATGTTAGACCAGGGCTTCATAGTGACTTTGGTTGTTTGGCCATGTTAGGCCAGGGCTATATAGGGATTTTGGTTGTACGGCTATGTTAGGTCAGGGCTTCATGGTGACTTTGGTTGTACGGCTATGTTAGGCCAGGGCTTCATGGTGACTTTGGTTGTACGGCTATGTTAGGCCAGGGCTTCATGGTGACTTTGGTTGTACGGCTATGTTAGGCCAGGGCTTCATGGCGACCTTTGGTTGTACGGCTATGTTAGGCCAGGGCTTCATGGTGACCTTGGTTGTACGGCTATGTTAGGCCAGGGCTTCATGGTGACTTTGGTTGTACGGCTATGTTAGGCCAGGGCTTCATGGTGACTTTGGTTGTACGGCTATGTTAGGCCAGGGCTTCATGGTGACTTTGGTTGTACGGCTGTGTTGGGTCAGGGCTTCATCATAAATTTGATTGTACGGCTATGTTAGGCCAGGGCTCATTGAACTTTGGTTGTATGGCTATGTTAGGCCAGGCGTTCATGGTGAACCTTGGTTGTACAGGCTGTGTTAGGCCAGGGCCAAGTGACCTGGTGTGCTCATGAGCCAGCTCATTACTGGTCTGTACCGGCTATGTTCAGTGCCAGGCTCATGGCTACTTTTAGGTACATGTTGGCCATGGCTCATGGCTTTTAGGTATTTGGCACAGGGCCTTCATGGTGGACTTTGGTTGATACGGCTATGTTAGGCCAGGACATGTCTACACATGTAGAGGCCTGGGACTTTGATATGGCTAGTTAGGGCCGGTTCATGGTGATTTTTGGGTTGAGGCTGTTAGGCCAGGGCTTCATGGTGACCTTGGTTGTTCGGACTTTTAGGCCGGGGTTCATGGGACCTTGGTACGGCTATTTTTAGGCCAGGGCTTCATGGTGACTTGGTTGTACGGCTATTTAAAGGGCCCGGTTCCATGGTGACTTGGTTGTACGGCTATGTTAAGGCCAGTGCTTCATGGCGACTTTGGTTTAGGCATGTTGGCAGGGCTTCATGGTGACGTTTGACGGCTATGTTTCGGTTCTATGACTTTTGGTTTTGGGGTTTAACCAAGGAGGGACTTTGGTTTTAGGTATGTTGGCAGGGCTTCATGGTGGAAATTTTGGGTTTTACGCTAATTTTGGCCGGGCTTCATGGGACTTGGGGGTACGGCTTTTAGGCAGGGTTCTGGGACTTTGGTTGTACGGGATGTTAGGCCAGGGTTTAAAGGGACTTTGGTTTTATGGCTATGTTAGCCCGGGTTTTTTAAATTGGGTTTTTATTTGGAGGGGATTTGGTTTTGTTTAGGGGGGCCGGGCTTTATGGTGACTTTTTTGTTGGCTTTTTTGGGAGGGGCGGGTTTTTTTCCATGGCGGGCCTTTTTTGGTTGTACGGCTATGTTAGGCAAGCTTCATGGTGACTTGGTTGTAGGCTATTTAGGCAGGGCTTAGGGACTTTGGTTGTTTGGGTTTTTGGCAGGGCTTATGGGGACTTTGTATTTCGGGGTATGTAGGCCAGGGGGTTCTTTGGGGACTTTGGTTGTACGGCTATGTTAGGCCCGGGCTTCATGTGACTTTGGTTGTCGGTGTTTGGGGGGGCTTTATTAAAAATTTTTGACGGCTATTTAGCAGGGTTTTTTGGGCTTTGGTTGAGGGGGAAATTTTTTTTTCAGCTTATGGGCCCTTTGGTTGTATGGTTAGTTAGGTCAGGGCCTTGAGAAAAGGTTGTACGGAATGTTGGCCAGGGCCTAGTGATTTTGGTTTTTTACCCGGCATGAGGGCCAGGGGGTCATCGGACCTTGGTTGTACCATTTTGGGCGGGCCAGGGGGCCTTTTTACAACAAGGCCCGGGCCATGTGACGGGTACAGCATGAGGCCGGGCCATATGAAATTTGGTTGTAACTAGTTTCCCAAAAGGCTAAGTGACTTTGGTTGTACACAGTTAGGCCCGGGCTCAGGTACTTTAGTTTTGGTTGTTTTCCAGGCTTCAGGTACTTTTAATGACGGGCTTTTAGGTCGGACCTGGTGCCTTGGTTGTTTTTTGTTGGCTGGGCGGGCCCGATAAAGGCCTAAACCCAAGCCTAAACCAAAGGGCACCATAAAAACCCCGGTAACATAGCCGTACAACCCCAAGTCCCCCGAAGCCCGGCCTAACATAGCGTAAACCAAAGTCACCTGAAGCCCCGCCTAAAATACTGAAACCAAAGTCACCCGAAGCCTGGGTTTTAACATAGCCGTACACCAAGTCACATGAAGCCCTGGGCCCAACATAGGTAAACCGAAGTTCACCCTTGAAAAAATTGGCCTAAAAATTTAAACCGTACAACCAAAATTTTACATGAACCCGCCCAACATGCCCTAAAAACCAAAATCCCCATAAGCCCTGGCCTAACTGGCCCAAACAAAAAGGCCTTGAAGCCCTGGCTAAATGCCTACAACCAAAGTCAAAGCATGGCCCCAACTAGCCGTACCCAAAGGTCACCCTGAACCCTGGGCCCAACAAGCCGTACAACCAAAGTCACCATGAAGCCCTGGCCTTACATAGCCCAAAAACAAAACCCCAAAGGTCACTAGTAAACCTGGCCTAACTAGCCGTACAACCAAAAGTCAAATGAGCCGGCCCCAACACAGCGTACAACCCAAAGGGGCAATGAAGCCCTGGCCTAAATAGCCAAAGCCAAAGTCACTATTGAGGGCCCCCGGCCCCAAAAAATGCCGTCAACCAAAGTCACCATGAAGCCCTGGCCTAATATAGCCGTACAACCAAACCCATGAAGCCCTGGCCCCAACTAGCCCTACAAACCCAAAGTCACCATAAGCCCGACCCACATAGCCCCTACAAACCCAAAATCACCCTGAAGCCTGGGCCCTAACATAAGCCCCTACAAAACCAAAGCCCTAAGTAACTAAGAAGTGGGTTTGGAAAATACAGACACAAAACCAGTTTGCGTAAAAAAGTACTAACGGCAGGCTGACATTTGCTTTTTGGTTTATGCGACCCAATAAAACCCTAACCCTTAAGGTTGGGTTTTTGTATTTTTCCCGAAAACAAACCTAAAAGAAGGTGAAACTTTGCCCGCCCTCATATTTTGCTGTCAAATGATTGTCAGATTTTAGTTTTTCCAAAAATTTCTAGTCTCCTAAAATCGGGATGTTCCCGGTTTACCAGTCTCCCCCGGAGTATGGAGTGCCCCATTATGTTTCCCGGACAATGCTTCCGATTTTAATCTCCCTGGATTATGGAATGCTGGATTATCAGTCTCCCTGGAGTATGCTGGATTACTAGTCTCCCTGGAGTATGGCAAACCGGATTATCAATCTCCCTAGACTACGGCATGCTGGATTATCAATCTCCCTAGACTACGGCATGCCGGATTATCAATCTCCCCGGATAGGCATGGGATTACAGTTTCCCCCGGACTTGCCCCTCCCCAGCCTCCCTGGACTATGCCGGATTACTAGGTCTCTCTGGACTATGCCGGATTACCAGTCTTCCTGGACTATGCCAGATTACCAGTCCCCCTAGACTATGCTGGATTACTAGTCTCCCTGGACTATGCCTGATTACTAGTCTCCCTGGACTATGCTGGATTACCAGTCCCCCTAGACTATGTCGGATTACTAGTCTCCCTGGACTATGCCGGATTACCAGTCCCCCTAGACTATGCCGGATTACCAGTCTCCCTGGACTATGCCGGATTACCAGTCCCCCTAGACTATGCCGGATTTCTAGTCTCCCTAGACTATGTCGGATTTCTAGTCTCCCTGGACTATGCCGGATTACCAGTCCCCCTAGACTATGCCGGATTACCAGTCACCCTAGACTATGCCGGATTATCAGTCTCCCTGGACTATGCCGGATCACCAGTCTCCCTGGACTATGCCGGATAACCAGTCTCCCTGGACTATGCCAGATTAACAGCCACACTGGACTATGCCGGATCACCAGTCTCTCTAGACTATGCCGGATCCCCAGCCCCCCTGGTCTATGCCGGATCCCCAGCCTCCCTGGACTATGTCGGATCACCAGTATCCCTGGACTATGCCGGATCCCCAGCCTCCCTGGACGATGCCGGATCCCCAGGAACCCTGGACTATGCCGGATTACCAGTCTCCCTGGACTATGCCGGATCCCCAGTTTCCCTGGACTATGCCGGATCCCCAGTCTCCCTGGACTATGCCGGATCCCCAGCCCCTCTGGACTATGCCGGATCACCAGCCTCCCTGGACTATGCCGGATCCCCAGCCTCCCTGGACTATGCCGGATCACCAGACTCCCTGGACTATGCCGGATCCCCAGCCTCCCTGGACTATGCCAGATTACCAGTCTCCGTGGACTATGCCGGATCCCCAGCCTCCGTGGACTATGCCGGATCCCCAGCCTCCCTGGACTATGCCAGATCACCAGTCCCCCTGGACTATGCCGGATCACCAGTCCCCCTGGACTATGCCGGATCCCCAGCCCCCCTGCACTATGCCGGATCCCCAGTCTCCGTGGACTATGCCGGATCCCCAGCCTCCCTGGACTATGCCGGATCACCAGCCCCCCTGGACTATGCCGGATCCCCAGCCTCCCTGGACTATGCCGGATAACCAGTCACCGTGGACTATGCCGGATACCCAGACTCCCTGGACTATGCCGGATCCCCAGCCCCTGGACTATGCCGGATCCCCAGCCTCCCTGGACTATACCGGATCACCAGCCCCCCAGGACTATGCCGGATCCCCAGCCCCTCTTAACTCTGCCGGAACACCCGCCTCCCTGGACTATGCCGGATCACCAGCCCCCCTGGACTATGCCGGATCCCCAGCCTCCCTGGACTATGCCGGATCCCCAGCCTCCCTGGACTATGCCGGATCACCAGCCTCCCTGGACTATGCCGGATCACCAGCCTCCCTGGACTATGCCGGATCACCAGCCGCCCTGGCCTATGCCGGATCACCAGCCTCCCTGGACTATGCCGGATCCCCAGCCCCCCTGGACTATGCCGGATCCCCAGCCTCCCTGGACTATGCCGGATCCCCAGCCCCCCTGGACTATGCCGGATCACCAGTCTCCCTGGACTATGCCGGATCCTCAGCCCCCCCCTGCCCCTATGGGCCCCGGGTCCCCCCGGGCCCCCCGCACTTGCCGGGGCACCAGCCTCCCTAAATAACCGGGCCCCCCTTTCCCCCCTTGACGGCCATCCCCAGTCCCCGGTCCTAAAGCCGGGCCCCAAGCCCCCCCGGTTATGCCGGAAACACCACCCCCCCGCATTTTTGGGGATTTTTCCCCCCCCCCCTGGGCCCATGCCGGGGTTCCCCCCAGCCCCCCGGGAAATATGCGGATCCCCAGCCCCCGGGGCTATGCCGGAAACCCCCAGCCCCCCTGGGCTTTTGCGGGAAAACAAACCCCCTTCCCCGGCCAAATTTCCGGGCCCCAAACCCTCCCTTTACTAAAGCCCGGGTCCCCAGCCTCCCTGGACAATGGGCCCAAACACCAACCCCCCCTGCACTATTTCCGGACCCCCGCCTCCCTTCACTATGCCGGATCCCCAGTCCCCTGGCTATCCGGATCCCCAACCCCCCTGGTTTTATGCCCGGATCCCCCCGCCCCTCCCTGCACTATGCCGGATTCCCCCAGCCCCCCTGGCTAAAGCCGATCCCCGCCCTCCCTTGGAAAAATGCCGGGTCCCCCCAACCTCCCCGGACATGCCGGAACCCCCCCCCCCCCCATGCCGGGTCCCCAAACCCCCCTGGACTAATTTTCCGGAAACCCAGCCCCCCTGCAAAATAAGGGCCCGGGGCACCAAACCTCCCTGACTAAAGCCGGGGTTCCCCCCGCCTCCCTGGCTAGCCGGGGTCCCCCGCCCCCCTGCAAATAAAGCCCGGGGCCCCCCGCCTTTCCCTGCCAAACCATGCCGGAAAAACCCCGCCCCCCCTGCACTATCCGGGTCCCCCGCCCCCCCGCACTTAATGCCGGATCCCCCCTTCCTCCCCAAATGCCGATCCCCAACCCCCCCCGGGGCTTCCCGATCACCAGTCTCCCTGGACTATGCCCGGGTCCTCCAAACCCCCCCGGATTTTGCCGGAATTAACAAAAACCCTGGACTATGCCGGATCCCCCGGGCCCCCCTGGGGCAATGCCAACCCCCGCCCCCCCCTGGGCTAAGCCGGGGTCACCAGTCCCTTGGGCAAAAGCCAATTACCCAGCCCCCCCGGACTATGCCCGGGAAACACCAGTCCCGGGACTATGCCCGATCCCCAACCCCCCGCACTATGCCATCCCCACCCCCCGCCAAATATGCCGTACCCCAACCCCCCCCGGACAACCCGGAAACCCCCCCCCCCCTGCCTAAGGGCCATTTCCCCCCCCTCCCTGGACTAAAGCCCATCCCCCCCCCCCGGACAAGCCCCAAACACCGTCTCCCTGGACCCATGCCATCCTCAACCCCCCTGGATTATGCCCGGGTTATCAATCTCCCTGGTATGGGGGGATCCCCCGCCCCCCTTTACTATGCCGGATCCCCACCCCCCGGACAAGCCGGATCAACCCGTCTCCGTGGGCCCATGCCAAATTAAACCCCCCCCTGGACTTTGCCGGATCACCAAATCCGTGAAAAAGGGTGGGGTCAAACCCTTCCCTTTTCCCTGGACTAATCCGGGCACCCAAATTCCCCCGTGGGCTAAAAGCCGGGTCACCACTCCCTGCACTAAAAGCCGAAAACCCCAGTCTCCGGGGAATTTAAAAAAGCTGGTCCCCCCGCCCCCCTTAGGAATTTTGCCGGCCCCCCGCCCCCTGCACTTGCCCGGGCCCCACCCCCCCTTTCACTATGCCGGGTCCCCCCGCCCCCCCGGCCTAAGCCGGGTCCCCCGCCCCCCTGCACTATCCGGGAAACCCCAGCCCCCCCTGCACAATTGGGGGAAACCCCAGCCTCCCTGGGACTATTCCCCAACCCCAGCCCTTCCCCACTATGGGGGGATCCCCAGTTTTTTTCCCCGGGCTAATGCCCCATCACCCGCCTCCCTGGTCCCATGCCGGGTCACCAGCCTCCCGCAAAAATGCCCGGGTCCCCCTCTCCCCTGGGCTATGCCGGGGTCCCCCCCCCCCGGACTATGCCGATTCCCCCGTTCTCCCCGGACTATCCGGAACCCCCGCCTCCCTACATGCCGGGTCCCCAAACCACCCCTGGACTATTCCTGAAAACAAACCAGTCTCCGTGACTAAAGGGCCCGGGTCCCCACCCCCTGGACAAAGCCGATCACCAGCCCCCCTGGCTTTTGCCCGGGTCCCCACCCTCCCGGACTATGCCCCGGGTCACCAAACCCCCCGTGGACTATCCGGATCCCCAACCTCCCCGGACTAAAGCCCCGGAATTTACCCGTCTCCTTTGGGCTATGCCATCCCCAGCCTCCCGGACTAAAGCCGGGTCACCAGCCCCCCTGGACTATGCCGGGTCCCCCCCCCGCCCCCCTGGACTATTTCCGGATCACCAACCCCCTGCACTTTTTGCCGGATCCCCAGCCTCCCTGGACTATGCCGGGGTCCCACCCCCCCTGCACAAAAGCCGATCACCAGCCCCCCTGGACTATGCCATCCCCCACCCCCTGGAAAATAAAGCCGGATCCCAATTCCCCCCTGGGGCCCCTCCCATCACCACCCCCGCACAAAGGGCCGGGCCCCAAACCCCCCCGGGGGTAAGCCGGATCCCCGCCTCCCTTGACTTGCCGGGTTACCGGGCTCCCCCGGACAAAAACCGGGTCCCCCCCCTCCCCGGACTATGCCGGTCCCCAGCCTCCCAGGACATGCCGGGAACCCCAGCCTCCCTGGAAATTTTGCCGGATTTAAACCCTCCCTTCCCCGTACTTTTCCGGGTCCCCTCTCCCCTGGACTAAAAGCCGGATCCCCCATTAAACCCCGGGCTAAGCCGGATTCCCCCCCCCCCTGGACTATGCCGGATCCCCATTTTCCCTTGGGCATTCCGGAAACACCAACCCCCCCCGGCTATGCCGGGGTCCCCCGCCCCCCTACTTTTTCTGGATTTCCCCCCCCTCCCTTTGGGCTATGGGGGGATTCCCCCCCCCCCTGGACAAAGGGGGATCCCCAGTTTTCCCCCGGACCTGAACCGGGTCCCCACCCTCCCTGCATATATCCCCCCGGGTTTTAAACCGGGCCCCCCTTGTTTTGCCGAATCCCCATCTCCCGGGGCCCCAAAGCCGATCACCCGTCTCCGTTGGGCTAAATTCCGGATCCCCAGCCTCCCCGGGACTAAAAAAGGGGGGGGATCCCCAGCCTCCCTGGACAAGGGCCCGGGCCCCAGTCCCCCCTTTGGGCCAAAGGGCCCAAACCCCCCAGCCCCCCCGGGAACTTGGCCGGGTCCCCGTTTTCCCCGGAAAATGCCATCCCCAGCCCTCCCGGCACAAAGCCGGACACCAACCCCCCTGGCCAAAGGGCCGATCCCACCTCCCTGGACCCATGCCAACACCAGTCCCGTGGACAAAGCGGGGTCCCCCCCCCCTGCACTATGGGCCCGGGTCCCCAGCCTCCCCCGGGCTATGCCGGATCCCCCAGCCCCCCGGGCTAAAGGGCCCAAACACCAGGGCCCCCCTGGACCCAAGCCCCATCCCCCAGCCCCCTGGGCATGCCGGAAAACACCCTTCCCCCTTTGGGAAATCCGGGAAAAAACCCCCCCCTCCCTGGACAAAGCCCGGGTCCCCATCCCCCGGACAAAGCCGGGTCACCACCCCCCCGGACTAAAAGCCGGGTCCCCACCCCCCCTGGACTAACCGGAAACACCATCTCCGTGACCTTCCGGGTCCCCAACCTCCCCCGCACTAGGGCCCGGGAACCCCAGGCCCCCCTCACAAAGCCCGGGTTCCCGGGAAAACCGGAAGGGCCCCGTGCCCCTAGCCGGGACCCAAACACCTATGGGGTCTCCCAGGCCCCGCGGACCCCCGGCACGTCTAGCGCTGCAACCCCCTCTCCCAGGCGGCCCTGGGTTTGTGAGGTTTTTAGGGAAAGGGGGGGCCCTGCGCTCAGGGAGGAGGCCGGCTCTGTCAGCGAGCACTGCACGGCTATGGACGCCCGGGGGAAAACTGCCGGGGAGCAGCCCGGGACAGCGGGGCGTTTGGCGGTGGGCTGGCCGGGAGCGGGGCACACAACACGGCAGAGACCAGCCCCGGCAGGCGGAAACAACGCGGCAAAAAAGGCGCCCCCGAGAGCGGCCGGGGCCCCGGGCGGGGGAGAGCCACCCCTTGGGGGGAAGAGGGGGGGGGGAGAAGAGGCCCCCCCAGCCTTTAGGGGGAGGAAAACGGGAGAGGGAGCACGGCGGAATCTAGGAGGATCCCCCCGGGTGCAGGGGCCCCATCCCCGGGGGCAAGCACCCACCTCCCCCCTGGGTTTATGGGAAATGTGACCTTTGGGGAGCCCCTGGGAGGGAAACCTAAAAAGGGGGGGTCCCCCCATTCCCCCATGACCCGCATGGGCGCCCGTCTAGGGGGCGGGGCCCCCCTGATCAAAAAGTGACCCGCAGAAACCTTTCCCGGAAGGGCTGGGTAAAAAGTTAAACCCCCGGTTTTCCCGAGGACAAGGAAAAATTTTTCCCCCCAGGGGGCTCTGGGCAAAGTATTTTACTTTTTTTAAGAAGTGAGATTTTTTTTTACCCCCTTTGGGGGGAGCCCCCAAAGTTTGGGCCCTTTTACAGGAGGGTAAAAGGGGGGCTTTTTGTGCATACCCCTTCTAAAATTTTGGGAAAACATTGAAAGGGCCCAGGGCTGCGCCCCAACCAAGATTTTCCCCCTTTCCCCCGGGGGAAGGGGATGGCCAAAAAACCCGGGAGCAGAAGCGGGGGACCATCCCCGAGGAAACCCCCCCCCCCTTTTCGCCCATCAACCCTAGAAAGGGCTGCTGGGGGAAAATTTCCTCGGGTTTGGGGCGGGGGGGCTTTTGGGTGGGCACTGCCATGACACATTGACAGGACCGTCCAAAGGGGTCCAAAAACTTCTGGGCTGTTTTCCATTAAAGTCGCCAAAGTGCGAAAAAAACCCAGGGTTTACTTGAAGTTTGTCCGGGGCCAACAAACAAAATTTCCCGGGGAATGGCGTTTGAGGGGCCAACCTCCCCAAAAGACAAATGGGAGCTTTCGTTAGGGCCCCTTTTCAGGGGGTCGAAACACTCCATCTTTCGGGCTCCCGCAGTAGTTTTCCAGCCTACCACAGCCCAGGGAAATGGCACAATTTTTAATTTTTCCGCATTGGGGGCTTTCCCCCTAAGGTGGTGGGGGACTGGGGGGTTTCTCAAAAAATAGTATTGGGCCCCCATTTGTGGACCCTTTTTTTGACTGAGCTTTCAAAATTGACTACAAGGGGTTTAAAACCCCTTCTTAAACACCCACAGTTTCCCTATGAAAAAGAGGGCACCCTTTAAATTTAAAAGACTAAACGCAAAACCAAGCACAAGGGCAAACTTACGCCATATTTTGGGGGTTTTGCCCCGCCGACTTTTAAAACCCCTTGATTAGATTTTCAACCTAAAAGTTTATGTTTGGGAAAGGAGGTGGCAGAAGTTGGGGTCTTTTGGGAGAACTTGGGCCCCCAACCTCGAAACTTCCAGGCCCCAAACCCCTGGGTTTTTAGCAAAGGCCTTTTTTTAAAACAATCCGAAGGACTTTTAAATAGGGACGACCTCCCCCCGGGGAGCCAGTGCCAGGGGGCCCAGGTGCCAGTCAGCAGGCCTCCATTCTTCTGAGAATAAGTTCTCTTACAATCTTGATTTTGCAGCCAGGAGTCCACAGAGAAGTCTTGGACCTGTCTGAGTCAATTTCAAGAATAGATGGAAGAGATCCAAGTGTTGTGGTCATCTGAGTCTTGTGTCCTCACCACCAGGATGTGATGATAATGTAGCTAAGCGGGTGCTGCTGGCATGATTCAGATGGCACATACTAACTAGGGCAGGTTTTGGTGTCCACTTGGGCGGTGTTGTCTAGAACAGACTGTTAGGATGGTGTCCACTGAGATTGTTCTTTATCATAGCTCATAGGTAAAGGAGTTTTCTCACCATGCTGTTTCACAAAGCCGCAGGCAGCTTCAGACTCGCTCTTCCTGCTCAGGATGTGGGTGGGTCTAGAGCAGTGATTGGCATATCAGCTCTGCTATTACTGTTACAGTTAAATGAGTGCTGGGGGTTTATAATCTGTAGTGCACAAAGCTACAGAGCTCTTAGGGTTAAAGCTTGTCATTAACTTAGACAAACAAGCTCCTATGCTAGAGATAAGTCTCAGTAGGGAGTGACTCACCATGGTCAGGCGGTAGCTTGTGGAGAAATCAGAGAGAGCAGGGAGAGGTGATTGGTAACCTAGAGAAACTTGTGTACACTACCAATAGATAAAATATCCTAAACAAAGCAAAATCAGAACAGCAGTGTATTTGATACTAGTCTTCATTTACCTTTTTCCTACATGTTTAAAGCCAATCATTGTGGTGAGAAGATCCCTTGAAGACTCATCCACATATTTGATATGTCATGTAACATTTCCAACTATGCGATTTTACTTAGCTGTAATGAGATGATCTGGTCTTTAAGGTTTCTTCTAGACCACTGTAGCATTTCTGTATACTGCAGGGATGTCAGGTCAATGAGGATGTGACTGTGGGGAGATGACAAGGATCACGTCTTTGGCCTCCATCGGTTGTGTCCATTGTGATACCTTGAAGAGGAACAGATACCTTGGCAGGGGCGTAGGAATCTATAGGGCAGATGTGGTTTCTTTAGGACTATGTTTGCCTTGAAGATTCCTATGTCCCTGCTGCGGTACATGTCAGGATAACCGGTGGATTCCACTCATGGTGGCCAAAGACGTGATGTGAATGGGACATTGGTTGTTTCAGTATCCTACATTTACCATAAGGGAGACCGACCTTGTATGTGTGCTCACCTACCTGCCAGATATGGGTGACGGCCTTCACCCTTCTGGTGACTTATTGGTGGTCTTAACCGTCTGGCACCATTGATTAAAGGGGTTGTCTCATTACATTGATTCATCTTCCCTCAGTCCTGTTTTCCTGGTTTCATTTTGAATTCAGGGGTTTACGGCTTCACTAGGCAGTTTCCCAACTCAGTCCTCACGCCCCACCAACAGGTCATGTTTCGGATCTCCACAGAATGCACTGACAATAATGACTTACTGTCAAGCTAAGGAAAGCCAAAAACATGCCCTGTTGTGTCTTGAATAGGTGGGAACGCTGCATAGGCTCATAAAGCCGTCTGTAGCTATAGCAACCAGCGCTGGCAGCCTATCATGACAGATTGAACGGGTCTGTAGCTATAGCGAGCTGAGGAGCTGATGCAGCCCATACAACAGGGGATATCTAGGAATAGGTAGGACAATGTTAATAGACACATATTGCAAAGTGACTTGTTTTCGCAAGATCTTTAACATAAAAAGCAGCAATCCTTGTCGTTAGACAGCCCCTTCAAGCATCAATATACAATAGTCCGACAAGTAAATGTCACCAAATACAGGGAAACTCAAAAAGCATAAAAAAAAGTCCTTAAACTCTAAGGCTACACAGCAGTGACGAAATACTGGTCGCATTCTGATCAAGGTATTTTATCCTCTTTTCAATGGTTTTGGGGAACGGTTCTGTCCGTGGTTTGTGGATTCGGCTGCTCTCCTAATCATTGAATGGCACAGCTTCCACCCCGAAAACCCGGCGGAAGATCAGCATGTTCTGAGTTTTTTAGAACGCTGGCGGAGTGACAATCTGTCCGGCCGAAAATCCGTGCAGTGTAGACTACGGATCTTCTATTAATGTCAATGGGGATGGTTGACCGTCGGTTTTCAATTTCCGAAAACCGTCTATAAACCCGTGTTGTGTGGCCGGACCCTCACCCACGAAAATCAGTACAAATGAAAATCTTTCTTAAAGGGGTTGTCTCACTACGTTGATTCATCTTACCTCAGTCCTGTTTTCTTGGTTTCACTTTGAATTCAGGGGCGTGTTTACTGGCTTCCACTAGGCTGCAGTAGAAGCCAGGTCTGTAACTATAGCAACCAGTGTTGGCAGCCTATCATGAGAGATTGAACAGGTCTGTAGCTATAGCGACCAGAGGAGATGATGGAGCCTATACAGGAGGGGATATCCCAGAATAGGTAGGACACTGGTAATGGACATAAATTGCAAAGTGACTTGTTTTTGCAAGTTTTTTTTTTTTTTTTTTAAAAGGTTTTATTTATGAATTTGCCCATTGACTAAAGAAAACAACATTTCTCAACATTTCCATTCATCGGCAGTAACGAAGAGGCAACTCAAACAGATGGTAGACAATGGCAATACTCGTACAATATTTCTCACAGTGTTTCAGAAGAGTACATAGTAGTCTCAGTAATTCGGTCTTTGCAAGTTCTTTAACATAAAAAGCAATCCTTGTAGTGAGACAACCCATTTAACATACATTCAGGTGAGTGAAGAAAGCCTCAGAACAGATCACGATGCATCAAAAGTACAAATGATCTCTTATCATAACCTGTGCCATGGGAATAATAGGATGTACAGGGGATTTTACCATATCCTAATTGCAACATGTGTAATACCTATGGTCAATTGCTGATAACCGTATCACAGTATTGGTCATATATATTCAAAACTGCCCATAGTAGAATGCTGCCAAAGAGCCATGATAGAAGTAATGAACTTGCCCAGATGCCCCATCAAAGACGATAAAACGAGGGGGAGAGGGAAATATTACCCATGATAGGATCCCCACCGTCGCATCGGACCACCCCGAAATCGCTTTCTCAGGGGATCAAACATGTATGTAAATTCTACTTAGGCCTTCTCCTGCTCCCTTTGAAGGAGTTGTCTATCTCCTCTTTAGGCTGTGTTCACACATGGCCCTCCTGTGCCGTGACCATAAAAAATGCCCACATATTATTGCTTCCATTTTGCTGGTCATACTTTTCCCCTGCAGTGAAGAGGAACCATGAAGTATTTTGCGATGCCCATCCATATGGGTCCACCACAGGCGCTTACAGTTGGGGTTCTCTGAGGGACCTGAGTGGGGATGGTATCAGTACGTCCTAGTAGGGCTCATGGACTAGTGTTGTCCAGCTGTTTAAAGTGGACACCTATCACCTATGTAAGTGAAAGATAGGTGGTCCCATATCCCTCCATTCAGTTTCTGTGGGATTGTCGCAGATAGCAGAGCGCTGTACTAGGGCTTCTCCGTTTAGTATCAGAGAGAGTAAATGGTGCTCAATTGATGGTTCATTAAAACAGGGACTACGGGACCCCTGTTTTTGTGACTAGTGGGACCCCCAATGGTCAGACACTTCTCTTGTGGACAGATAACGAGTATCTTTCTTAGCCCATCCACTTTAAAGAAAATGTGGCTGCAGTGATAATAGATGAGGAAATCAACAGGGCTCCCGGTATTTTAATCCTTGAAGTCCACAATTGAAGATACACAGCGTATGCAGCTATCTACGACGTTAGGACACACGAAGCCCCAGATACATAGTTCCATCATGTGTAAATGGGGCTGTGCCAATCTAGGACATCTATTTCTGAGGGCGACCTAAGCCCAGCAGTATGTGCTGAGTCCTCGGCGGCCGCCGTCTCCTACGACGTCTACATGACGATTAGGATATTTCTGTGAATGAGCTATTCAGCTTTTTACAAACCAGCTATGTCCGAGCGTATGAATCGGATGTTAAAGGGTGACTCTGCTGAGCAAAGCTTTATAGGATGTGCCATTAATGTCTGATGTCACAGATGTCAAACACAAGGCCCACGGTCTGCAGCCTCATTTGATGTGGCCCATGACAGCCCAGTAAGAGCCCCTCCTCTATGTCTCAAAGGGGTCTATGTTTTGCAAAGTTAATTAAGTGATGTAGCGCTATTTGCAGTAACGCGTTCGGTCTACTGTTGCCGCCCGGACTTCTAGGCATTGTTGGGGGGTCTAGCGGTCGTTTTTGATGGTGTATGTAACTTCTGGTTTCCTGTTCCATCATAGGAACAGAAGAACCAAAATAATGGTGATGGCAGATAATTATTATTTTTTATTATTATAATTATTATTTTTTTTATTAAAGATCCTGTGTGTGTGTGTGTCCTAAAAGTAAGGGTACGTTCACACGGGCTAATTTCGGCATGCATTTTGCGTCGTATTTGCGCTCTTATACGGCCGAAATTACGGTAATCCACAGTTCTCATAGAGAACTATGGATTATGCCTCCTCTCGCCGGGCGTACAATACGATCATATTGTACAGGAGATAAGTGACATGTCACTTATTCGCGGTGAGTTATGCCAGTCTATGGGGCCGGCGGGCTGCCGACCCTCCCGCGACGCGGGAGTACGTGCCGGTCAGCGCGACTCTCAAACACCCAGCGTAATTGTGGGGCGTACTGTACACCCTGCAATTACACCGTGTGAACATACCCTAAGGGTGATTTCACACGGCATATAGTGGCACGTACCTGTGCGCGCTGCTATAAGCCTGCTGTGGAAAGTATGCGTTGCCCAGGCTCCTACTCGCTTTTCCCGGCATGTAAGCGCCCGAATGAAGTGACAAGTCACTCCTTTTTACTGGCACGTACTGTGTGTCGGGGAAAACATCAGATTATGATTTTACCGTATTTGCGGGGCGTACTTTGGGTGCATTGCATGTATTGCAAGTATGTCATGTGAACATATCCTAAGACTGGGTTCACACCTCGTTATGCATTATGTTGGTGGTATCTTCTGGCATATTGTTAGGCATGTTGCATATTCCGACGGATTTCTAACGTGCTGGTTAAGAACCCATGTTGTATAGACTACAGACTTTCATTGCTGTCTATGAAGCACAGTGTACCGTCGGATTCTCGGCAGTTTCAAAATGCTGAAAACGCCAAAAATTTTAAGGTGTTTCTGTGCTGTGTAGAGAGAGCCTTAAGGGTATGTTCACATGGCTGATTTTTTTGACTGTTTTCGGAGCATATCCGCCCCCAGCTCATTTTCATTGATTCCTACAGCGCTGTAGTTCACACACGATGAGGTTTTTACACGCGCTTTAGGTGCTTCTTTGGAAGTGGTTTTGGGGGCGGAAATAGAAGTGTTTTCAGCACTGAAATTCCCTTTAGGAATCAATGGAGAGCTTCAAAACCTCGGCGCGTTTTTGGAGCGTTTTTCGGTATGGTTTTTGCCCTGGCTATTAATTTGTATGGGTGAAAACAATGTTAACCCCTTAACGACCTTGGGCGTATCAGTACGTCCCAGGGCCGCTAAGGGGCTTTGCAGGGGGATCGCTCCGCGACCCCCCCCCCGCCCGCACAGCCGCCAGGTGTTAGCGGAAAATCGCCGCTAACACCCGGCAGTAACAGCGCCGGCGGGTGGCTCCGCCCGCTGGCGCTGTTTTACCCATCAGGCGCCGCGGCAAGATGGCGCGGCGTCTGAATTAACGCGATCGGTGCCGCACACGATCGTGGGTGATCGGCATAAGCGCAGCATGCTGGCCGATCCGATCACCGGGCATTGTGGTGGGGAGCCTTGGGAAGGCTCCCGTCACTTACCCTGGCCGGTTTGCCCCACTTCCGTCCGCAGACAGGAAGTGGGGAAACCGCCATCTTTGTACACCCAAATGCATTGCCTATGCAATGCATTAGGTTGTATTACTAATTGCGCAACCTAGTGGTCAAGTACCACAGGTGGCCTCAATGTTACAGTAAAGAAAAAAAAAGTTTTAAAGTACAAAAAAAAAAGTATTAAAAGTTCAAATCACCCCCTTTCCCAATTTTACAAATAAATCATTAAAATAATAAAAAAGTTACACATATTTGGTTTTGCCGCGTCTGAAAAAGTCCGATCTATAAAAATATAACATCATTTATCCCGTACGCTGAACACCGTAGAAGAAAATAAATTCCAAACGCCAAAATTGCGTTTTTTGATCATTTTACGTCACTCAAAAAATGGAATAAAAATGATCAAAAAAGTCGCATGTATTCCAAACTGCTAGCAATAAAAAGTACACTTCAGCCCGCAAAAAATGCCCCATCACTGACGCCCGTAGTGTTAGTTACAAAAAAGTTATTGGTCGCAAAAAATTTGGGCGCCGTGGCGTAAATTTCAAAAATAGAAAATGTTTGGAATTTTTTTACGGTACCAAAACATAACGGAAACCCTACATATTTGGTATTGCCGGATGCGTAACATTTCCCGAAGATTGAACGCCGTAAAAGCAAAACCCCCGCAAACATGGCGAAAATACATTTTTTTTTTTTTTCACAATTTGTCCCACTTGGAATTTTTTTTGCGGTTTCCCAGTATATTCTATAGTATAGTGAATAACACCATTAGAAAGTACATCTTGTCCCGCAAAATAAAAGCCCTCATGTGTCTATGTAGGTGGAAAAATAAAAAAGTTATGGCTTTCAGAAGGCGAGGAGGGAAAAACGAACGTGTCACCCAAAAAAAAAACGCCTGGTCCGTAAGGGGTTAAAAACCTTGTCCAAAAAAAGTGAAAAAACGCATTGAGAAACACGTCCAAAACCTCTTCTGATGAAGTGTGTTTCAGGCGACGTTTTAATGCTGCTTTTGAAAAATCAGCGTCCCAGTAAGCCCTGTGAACATACCCTCAAGAGCTGGACCCACAGTGATCAGCTGAGCATCATGGCAGTTCTTGTACCTAAAGGGTTGTGCATGATGAGAGAAACCCTGCAACAGTAAAAGAAATGGGGGCTGTTACCATTTCTGGCAATTCTGCCTTGTTATGAAGTGGAGGAATGAATCACTATTAGAACTTATTACCTCTTAACCCTGTGTTCCCATCTCAGACATTTCTGGCATTTTAATAGAATATATCTTAAAGGGGTTGTCTCTCTACAAGGATTGCTTTTTATGTTACAGATCTTGCAAAAACAAGTCACTTTGCAATATATGTCCATTAGCAGTGTCCTTCCTATTCCTACATATCCCCTCTTGTATGGGCTGCTTCAGCTTCTCAAGTCGCTATAGCTACAGACCTGTTTAATCCCTCATGATAGGCTGTCAGAACTGGTTGCTATAGCTACAGACCTGGTTTCTACTGCAGCCTAGTAGAAGCCAGTAAACATGCCCCTGAATTCAGATTGAAACCAAGAAAACAGGACTGAGGTAAGATGAATCAATGTAGTGAGACAACCCCTTTAAATCTCTGCTAGAGGTGGTTCCCACCTTTTGGACCTCCCCCTATCCTGGGTTTGGCCCCCAAAAGTCTCCATGTAGAATAAAGAAGTGGTCGCGCTTGCATAGAACTCTACATTCATTTCAGTGGGGCTTTGACTTTGATGTACTTGTTACACACTTTGCTCCTTAGATTTTCTAATGAGGTGGACAACCCATTTAACAGGGTCCCTAAAAAGAACAGTATTCACCATTCTGTTCTATGGGGGGTTTCAAGTACATCCAAGCCAAATCCCCACTAAAATGAATGAGTTCAATGCAAGCCAGCCACTTCTTCCGTCTACTTGGACCCTTTTGGGAGCCGTTCTCATGCTTTTATGTTAAGAGCATTTTTTTTTTTTTTTAAAAATTTGTTCTTCTAATTTTTCAGATCACTTTCAATATTTTTTCAAGAATCCTGAAGTCCTGCAGTTATCACTTTGGCCACTAGGCCTTATAATAGTCTGACACTTCCTGTTCTGTGGAGAAAACTTTTCAGCAGTCTCCTCATTATCAGCACAGACAGAATTACACTGAAAGGTGGCACCAATATGTATAGATAACACAGGATCCACCAGTCACAATAGGTGGTAGTCACAGCTCTCCCTACCCCGGCACCGTAAATTTGTCACAGGTCATGCCTAGAAAACTCCTATAGAAGTCAATGGGTCTGATTCTGTTCACAGGCTCCTATGTTCATGAAGCTGCAGAAAAGCAGCTCGAGCATGGTGGCTGCCCCCATAATCCTATTCCGACGGCAGAAATAAAAAAAAAACTTCAAGCAGAAAATTAAAACTGCTAAGAAGAAAAGAATATGTATCGGCATTTTGCTTTAATTAGTAAAAGAAATGTATTGGTGATAGATTCCCTTTAAGATAGGTGTTGGTCCTACCTCGATCAGATGTTTATGGCCTATTCTATCAATATACCATAAATGTCTGAGAGGGGAACAACCCTGCAACTAGTTAACCCCGGTAATGCACATGGCAGGAAATGGTGGAGCACAATGCCGAGAGCAACCTCACAGGGTTGTCCAGGATTAGAATAAACATGGCTGCTTTCTTCTAGAAGCAGTGCCACATCTGTCCTCGGGATCTGAGTGATATTGCAGCTCGGTCCCAGTCACTTGAAAGGAGCTGAACAGCAGTACCAGACACTCCAGGGCAGGTGAGGAAAGCAGCCATGTTCTTCTAATCCTGGACAGCCCCTTTAAAGGGGTTGTCTCACTACATTGATTCATCTTACCTCAGTAGAAGTCAGTTTACTGGCTTCTACTAGGCTGTTGTAGAAGCCAGGTCTGTAGCTGTAGCAACCAGTGCGGGCACCTATCAGGAGAGATTGAACAGGTCTGTAGCTAAGCGACCTGGGGAGCTGATGCACCCCCCATACAAGAGGGATACTCTGAATAGGGTAGGATAGGGTTAATGAACATTATTTGAAAAGTGACTTTTTTTTTGCAAGTCTTTAACGTAAAACAATCCTTGTAGTGAGACAACCCCTTTAAGTATGATCATTATCGGGTACCACAGTTATAATCATTGGACAGATTTCTGGGTTGATGGTCACTTCTAGGTTCTAGATGTTTTCTGGACATACAGATTGGACATGATGTACAAGCTTCTTGCCATTTAAAGTATTTGAGAGCAGTCCAGAAGGTGACAAATTGATTGTGAATGTCTCCTCCGACTGTTCGAGTAACCAGCGAAACACTTCCCCTATGTGAGCCCATATCTGCTGTCCCTGTTGTTTAGGGTGAGGGTCTTCATACATAACCCTTCAGCAATGTGTCACAAGCCTTCTGACAGAAAAACTTCTGCCGCTGCCAAGATCATGTCTGCGGAGGAGCTGTGAGCCAACTTCCTCTGCCCCCAGACTTCACAGCGGCGCTCTGTTCCCAGGCCTTCTCCTCCCTGCTTTTTTCCGTCAGCCAGATACATTTCCCCCCCGCTCCTCGTCACAGCTGCCGGCTTTCTCCATGTCCTGCTATCGGGAATATTACAAGCTGCTTCTTCACTTTTCACACTCTGCTGCTGTCTCGTTCCTCGAAACATAGAGCTAAACCTTTGAGGCCTTCTTCATGATTTCATAAGCTGAACCAAATTGATGGGACCTTAGTGTTAGACCCTATTGACATCATGGTTGTGCCAACCTTTCGTGGTATCCGCCAGAATACCGTAAAAATTCATCCTAATGGTTACCGCCTGACCCATTGACTTGTGTAGGACAAAAGTAGTCCTTATTGGATTACATTTGCTCTATTTGGCGACTGGTGTTTTTTGTGTCTGGTGCAAAAATTTACACATTTTGCTAAATTGGGTAAATGCAGTCTAATTAGGAATACATTTGCCGTATACAAGTCAGTGATCATTAAATGTTGGAATGAATTTTTACGGTATCTCGATAGATACCATGAACTGAAGATGAAATTGTAATGTGAATTGGGCCCTAAAGAGGACCTATTGCCTCCAGAGAACCTTAAGGCTATGTTCACACGGCACAATTGCAGGTACGCCGGGTGTTTGGGAGTTGCGCTGATCGGTGTGTACTCCCCCATAAACTGTCATTAAGCGCCGCGAATAAATGACTGTCCTTTTCCCTCCTTACAAAACGATTGTATTGTCGCCCCCGGGGAAGGAGGCGTAATCCAAGTTCTCTATGAGAACTGTGATTACCGTAATTTCTTTCGCGCATCTAGCTCGAATTTTGAGGCAAATACGACGCGAAATGTGTACCGAAATTTAACTGTGTGAACATACCCTAAGAAGTATTAGAAGACACTTTAAGTATGTTTAGACACTGTAAATACTTTAAGTATGTTTAATTAAAGGAAATTAAAGCATATAATCTGTAATTCAGTTTAAAAAAAAAGCACTTCTCCTGTATATAGGACTGAAGTCAGGAGCTGACTTGGCCCAAAAAGATGAATCATAAGGTTATATTGTAAACTCCCCGTTTTTGAGCAGGAAGAGTCCCCTGTGCAGGGGGGAGTCTGTAACTCTTTCCTTTTTAACGGGGAAACCTGGCGGGGCCCTCTTAGCTGGGTGTTATTACCTACAGCACGTTAATATGGATCCTTTGATGGGGGAGGAGGGGTGGAAACAACAGGGAAAAACCCATTTTTTTGGGCATTTGTCCTTAGTGGCGTGCCTGCTCCCCTGTATTTAACGAGAGACTGATTAACCCTGTTCAATATTTTTGTCCTCGCTCCCCCCTGCATAGTTTGGATATCCCCCGAAGGGTCTTTCCAATTGTGACCTCTGACTGACAAAGTGAGAGTAAAACCTGTTCCCTGTAATACTGAGGGAAATCCTCTGTTTTGCTAATGTCCGGTTTGCCGACCGGTATTTGTCCTGTTTTGCGGAGCGTTTCCTCACCCAAAACCTCGCCTGAAACACGCTTCTTCAGACAAGGTTTTTGACGAGGCTTTGATCAGGTTTTGGATCAGGTTTTCGACGAGGTTTTCACCCATACAAATGAATAGCCCGGACAAAAACCGGGGCCAAAAACGCGCTAAAAACCACACCGAAAACCGCGCCTAAACCGTGCCTTCAACGCACTTCAAGAATTGACATGACACTTCTTTTTTATTGCTTCCAAAGAAGCGTGTAAAAACCTTGTGGTGTGTGAACTACAACAAGGTTTTACATAGGAATTAATTAAATGAACTGGGGGCGTTTTGGACGAGGTTTTGGGCGAGGAAACGCTCCGAAAACCTCGTCCAAAACTGCCATGTGAACATGGCCAAAACCTGTTGAGAACTTCTTACCACTAACATCTTCTCATGACGGATCAGGTCAGTGATCTTGGAGCACCGCTGGTTTCCACAGAGTAGGATGCATGTAAGAAAAGATATCATAACTGGACATAGTGGACAATCTGATGCGTTCATTCACTTCAACGTGCACAATAGCTATAGACTGCCAGTAGATGATTACATAGATATGGAAGGCTGTTTTCTGATGATAGGGGCACCGGCACCGCGGATCTCTTTGATTTCCCATATGGCGGTACTGGTGCAGTTCTGGCTTGTGACGCTGTTCTCCACTGAAATGAATGGAATGAAAGTATATCAAACTCCTTTTCACCGAGGGCCACGTCAGCATTATGGTTGCCTTGCTGTGACACGTGGTCTGTAATAGGCCAAGCTGTAGTTTAAGGTTGTAGAATAGGGGGCCCTTTCCATCTTTTTAGCACTAGGACGTCTGCTCCCTGTTTTAGTGCTGCCACCTCTGCCAAGCACTAGTTGCGTTCTCTTCTGTGTCCGGACCTTGTTCATTCATGCTCACCGTGTCTAAGCTGTCAGTGGCTGCATAGAATGATGTGGCAGATATGGCCCTTGAATTTCACATATATATATATACTGCACCCATGGTAATGAAGAGTTCCCAGCCTGTGGCTTTGTGTTATCTGCCATGTGGTTAAGCTGGTATTAGATGTCCGGGTGATGCTATTGGGAGAGGCACGTCCACTTCCTGGTTACTGTTTGGCCTGGGCTCAAAAGTGATCCCTACCTTGCAACACTTGGTGGGAACGGGTCGTAAATTTTTTCGTTCCGATTAAAACCAAATGTGATCCTCCTGTGATGATTACTATTGATGTCTTGGGGTACAGCTCAGATGACGGGTACCCTGGGCTCTTTGAAATCTTACTACTTGGGTTGTTGCTTAGGGTGCTTTCACACGGTGCTTTTTTTTTTTTTTGGGTGCGTTTTCTGATGTGTTTTTGTGCAGAAATGTACAGCATTAACTGCTGTGCCTTTCTGCACAAAAAAATGCATCCAAAAACGCTCCGTGTGAAAGCACCCTTACTGAAAGCCCATGAAAGTTCTTATTGTAAGTTTAGTAAAACTGCAGACTGTGTCCTACGATCTCTAGCAATTGAGTGAAATCGTTTAGGAAATTATCCAAGACCATTCCTTAGGGTTGAAAATATGACTATGGTACCTCCAGATTGATATGGTGAAAAAAATTGGGGTCTTCCAGCATTATGTGCTGTATTATGTGGTATATCGGGGGTCTCAGATGGGTAAATGGGCCGCACTTGAGTAGATGGGCCCGTTCTTTTCAAATTTAATACAATACAAAATTGCCTAGGCAATACTAAATGTGTGTACTTACTACTTATAGACATATGCAGAATATATATATATATATATATATATATATATATATATATATATATATATATATATATCTCATGCGTGTGCTAAGCACTTATAGTGTGGAATGGGTGTTTTGGGTTTTTTAAAGTATTTTTTTTACTTGGCTCATCCACGTATGGGACTGGACTGAGCAATTGCATGATCGACGTTAGGGCCTGTTCACACGTCATTTTTGGAGCGTAATTGTTCGGCATTACGCCTGAAGTATGGACCGTAAATACGGTAATTCATAGCTCTCATTGAGGGCTATGATTACCCAATGTTTTCCCTGACGCGTATCATACCCCGAAAAATGTTAAAGTCAATGGGAGCTGTCACAGAGCGTTTTAGAAGTACATGCTGGCCAGCGCGTATTTCTAAAACACCTGGCATTTTGCACCGTGTACTTATAGTACATTGCTGCAGCATGGGACTAAATTATGCCAGCCGTCAGCCAGTCATGCCCTCCCTCTGAGGGGTTAAAAGCTGAACTCCACCTTCAGCCTCCTCTCTGCTGTCCCCAGGATATAGAAGCTTCAGTGCCCCACAGGCAGGGCTGTGGTCAGAGTCGTGGAGTCGGTGCCTATTTTGCAGGAGTCGAGTCGTCATAAAAGGGACCGACTGCGACTCCCGAAATATATAATAAGTCGGTTTAGTTAGTTCGATGCAGTGCAAAGAGAAGAGGAATTGGGTCCGGCCAGTGCGACTGCTCCCATATCTTCAGCCTTATCATATGAGGAGTGTAATTGATGACATGGAGCAGGCAAAGCGCTGCCCCAGGGGAAAAAAATTCTGCCCCCAGGCAAACAGATTTCAGCAAAATTTTTCCACCTGCTTTCAAAGAAGTAGAAGAGTTAAAACCTTTTATCAAAACTGACTGTGGCTGAGGCAATTCCTTTATACCCTGACATTGTTAGAGATGTTGCCCCTGTGGTCACCGCTTTAAAAACCCCCAACCCAAGTTAGTGTAGAGAGGCCGTTCTCTATCCTGGAAATAATGAGATCAGATGTGAGGTCATGCATGCAGGATCTGATGGAGGCAATACGATTTCTCAGAACAAATTCACAGACCCTCAAATGTTCCTGCAGTGTTTTGCATATTTACAATTTTTTTGTTTTTCTAAAGTCATATCCAATAAATATATTTTACACTGACAAGCAAAATGGTAGCAATGTTTTGAACTTGTGACTTTCAGGCTCCATATCTCTCCATCCACTACAGCTTTGCACATGAGGCTACTGTAATTTTAATAAAAACTTACATATCTTATACATAAATTTGACTTGCGAGCATTTAGCATCTGCTTAGTTCTGCGAAATTTTTTCCTGTAACTGCATTGTTACTGTTTTGCTCCTAAAAATTTAAAATGTACATTTTTATTTATCTTGTTAGTATTTGGGAAATCCACCTTTTGGTTTCATACTGCCGAATCCTTCTGGCTCTGGATCAGATTCAAGCATACTTGACCAAAATCTGATCCCAGGTGTCTTCTACACATTCCCAATGTTGGTGCAGACTGGACATGGACACAAATACAGCTTTATCTTCAACTCTACCCACAAGTGTTCAAAAGATCAAAACATTGTTACCCTTTTGCTTTTCATGTCTGTTCACCTAAATACTTGATTATTGTATCAAAGGTAAAACAGCGATTTACCATTTTACTACAGTAAAGCTATCATTAAACATGCGCCTTTTAAATAAAGGGAGTCGGATGGGGGGTTTGGGAAAATTCGGAGTCGGGGCTTTGGCCTGCCGACCCAACAGCCCTGCCCACAGTCCACGTGTTTCAGGACTCTGGAGTAGCCCATTTTCCCTCCCATAGATTTTAAAAACCCCTACTTCTGGTGATGAATCCCATGGGATTAACCCAGTAATGTATTGCTTTTTGGCTTGTGAACACTTGCTTTTAAAACCCCTTTAAAGAAAAGCTATATGTGTACCCCATTTTAATTTTTGGGGACCCCCTTGGCCGCCAGGGGGTAGATCCATGGCCGGGGGTATAGGCCCATACTGTTTTTTGCTTTTTGCCTTGTGAACCCCACTTTTGACTCCTATAAGACAGCGGGCCTAAAAAAATTTTTAAGGCAGCCTAGGTACGTGACTGGTAAACAAGATGAAAGCAATAATGATTAAGATGACTGGAGCTTGGCAGGCGCGGTGGAAGTCTTACATCAAATATGAATCTTTTGTTCTTCTAAAGCATCTGAAAATGGGGCCCCAAAACGATAAACCGGGACTTTTGGGAGGAAGGGTTTTCATGTGACCTAGAATTGGCTGGATAAAAAAAAAGGACGGTCCCCAAAGTTAATTTTTCATCTGCGTTTATAGCAATCCCCTAACATGTTCCTGTGAACCAAACCAAGTGGGAAATTCCCCCTGACTGCTCTTCCTGGCACCGTCAGTAGCATGCTGGTGCTGTTGAGAGTGCATGTACTTCAATAATGGAGAAAACAGAAGATTGATGTACTGACGCTCCTGTCTTCTTCATTGATGGCTCAGGGGGTAGCTGTAAGAAATGTTGTATTCCAGGCCCCTTCCGTCTTTAAATTTTGGGTTTTATTTTTTAAAATTGGACAATAAAAAAAGAAAATACACTACAATTTTCTCAACGTATGCTGCGGATTTGTTGTGGATTTTTGCCATTGACTTCAACTATGAAGTTATAGTCCGCAGTTGAACGTATTGTGGATTTTGGCTGTGGATCTGATCTTATGATTTCAGACTCCATGTTCAAATTTGCACTGGCAAATCCATCCCGAGGTTTGCACGGTTTGGTGCGGTGGTGCTGCCTCAGAAGGAAATGCTGCAGATGCAAAATTTATGGCAATTCTGGATGTACCAGGAACTTTAGGATCTGTTGCTGTTCCTGACATGTCTGTTTTAGTAAACGCTAGCGTTTCCCCCAAAAAAAAAAGAAATTTCCCGGGAGAAAGTGGGTTTCCCAATCGCGCCTTGGGCTCCGCTGTAGGGACCCGATAAAACTGAAAGCCCAATTTTTTGGGTGGCATCCGCAAGACGGACCTGAAAAGGCCGGGGAAAACCCGGAAAGCGGCGAGCCTCAGGGGGAACACCACTGCGTGCCCCTGTCATTGCCGACAGTGGGGAAAGTCACTGTTTTTTTGGGTTAGTTTGCGCTCTAGGTCCGCCTGTTGGTCCCTGAACGCATTTAAAAAGGGATGTTCATACAGGGGAAAAAGCCCCCATGTGAACAAGCCCTAAGGGGACTTTCAACGACGAAAAACGTTTTTTTCCTAAATTTTTAAAATTGGGGAATTTTTTTGGGGAAAACCCTACCCGGCCCCCCTTTCCCCTGGATCTCTGCCTCGGGAAACCCTTATTACTACCCGGGGGCAAGTGCGCTAAAAAATTTGACAAAAATTTAAAAAAATACTCGCCCTAAAATGACAACCGGGCCTGGCACACATTCCCAATGTTTGGCGCAGACTGGACTTGGATAAAAATTACAGCTTTTTCTTCAACTCTTACCCTCAAGTTTTTCAAAAGATCAAAAAATTTGGTTTACCCTTTTGCTTGCCCGTGCCCTGTTTTTCCCTAAATAGTTTTGATTATTGTATCAAAAAGGGTGATAAACACCCGATGTTACCATTTTACTACAGTAAATGTATTAAATTTTAAAAATGCGCCCTTGGGGGGGATGCGGGAAATCAGGGGTCGGAGGTTGGGAAAAATTGGGTGGTCGGGGCTTTCGCTTGCCGAAATCCACAGCCCTGCCCCTTTTAATTTTCCCTTCCCAAAAAAAATTTAAAATTTCAAAAAATGTCAGCTGGGGGTTACCAATTGGGGGTTGGGGGTCCCCTTTTGGGGGAAAAAATTTTTTTTTCCCAAATTTTTGGGCTAGGTTTAGCCTGTGGAGGGACACACCCCTTTTGACCTGGCTGGTAAAACCAGCTGGGCAGTTCATTATACATTTCTGAGGAAAAAACAGAGGGGAACAACACCCGAGAAAAAGAAAAAGATGCTCCCGAATTGGGGAAACAAAAGGGAACACAAGGGTTTTACCAAAAAAGACGTTCGGGAAAATGTCACCGGGCCTTTTTTATCAAGGAAGTTTCCCTTCTCCCGCTTAAAACCGGAAAAGGGGGAAATTTTTAAATTTTATAAATTTTAAAAATCCGACCTGAAAAAGGTTAAAATCTTGATACTTGTAGCCAACTTGTGTTTTTAGAAGCCCACCTATGGCACGTGCCTGAAAGGGGGTAAAGGGCGTGCCCTACTGAACATACCAAAACGAAATCCCCATTCACCCCTACCATTGTTCCCTAAAAGAACGTATGTGGTGATTGCATTGATAAATCCTCCGTTGTGTTTAATCCCGCTGTTTCCCCCACTTGTAAACCCTCTTGGGAAAATGCCCCAGGGGTGATTTTGGGGAAACCATGGGGAGACCTTTTTCACGGTTGGGCATAGGACTGCCCTGTTCTCAGGGTTTTTCCCTGCAGTGTTTAGCGTAAAACTGAAAAAATCCCATGGGCTCTGCCATTGCCTAATCCTTCCCAAATTTACTTTGGGCGGGGTTTTTGGTGTCCCCTTCCCGTGTTTTTTTTTATTCTTCCCCCTTTTCACTATTTGGGGGTCGCGCTGGTTTCCGGGGGCCCCCTGTGTCTTTTTACAAGAAGGCATTTGGAGAAAAAAAATAAACCGGGGAACGGTGTAGAGGATCCCTGGGATTGACTGAGGAGTGATTGTCTCTCCTGAGCGGCAGGAAAAGGCCACACCTCAGCCAGAAATGTCCCAGGGAGCTATAGCCGGGCTGCCTGGGGTCTCTGTGCAGCCCTCATCCTCCCGCATTCATTCTTATTATGTGGAGGATCACACCGCTCTTCCTTAAAAACTTCCCCTACTAGTTTGTTCAAAATTTAGGCTCCACGTGGAACTGTATATAACGTAGACAGGAGAAAAATAACAAAAAAAAAACAACTTCCCCTTAAAGGGGTTGTCTCACTACATTGATTCATCTTATCTCAGTCCTGTTTTCTTGGTTTCATTTTGAATTCAGGGGCGTGTTTTCTGGCTTCTAGTAGGCTGCAGTAGAAGCCAGGTCTGTAGCTATAGTGACCAGTGCTGGAAGCCTATCAGGAGAGCTCAAACAGGTCGTGTGAACCAGGGCTGTGGAGTCGGAGTCGGTGCCTATTTTGCAGGAGTCGGAGTCGTCATAAAATGGACTGAATGCGACTCCCGAAATATATCATAAGTTGGTCCAGTTAGTTTGATGCAGTGCAAAGAGCAATTTCATATACAGTCATCTTACCTATCTTATACAGGAATGTGACTTGCAAGTATTTAGCATCTGCTTAGTTCTGCAGAATCTTGTCATGTAAATGCATTGTTACTGTTTTGCTCCTAAAAATCAAAATGTAGTATTTGGGAAATCCACCTTTTGGTTTTCAGCACTGCCTGAAACCTTCTGGGCTCTGGATCATATTCAATCATATCTGATCCCAGGTCTCTTCTACAGGTTCAAAAGATCAAAACATTGTTACTCTTTTGCTTGTCGGTGTCTGTTCTACCTAAATAGCTTGATTATTGTATCATAAAGTGATAAAAAGCCTGATGTTACCATTTTACTACAGTAAAGTTATCACTTAAACATGCGCCGTGTATGAGGGAGACAGGAGTCTGAGTCGGAGGTTTGGGAAATGAGGAGTCGGAGTCGGGGCTTTGGCTTGCCGATTCCACAGCCCTGGTGTGAACCCCGCCCAAGACTGACAGAGGTAGATGGGTAAAACACTCAGTCTCAGTCAGTCCATGGATAGAGCTGCTAGGTGGTTATGTCAAGAAGAAGTGACCTCCATTCTTCTGATGTGTGGTCGGACTCCAGCAATCATTCATCCTGTGGATGGATAATAATTGCTGTTCTTGGGACAACCCTTATAAGATGATTGTACACAATAGAGCACAGGTGTCAAACTGCCGGCCCTCCAGCTGTTGGGAAACTACAACTCCCATCATGCATTTGTATAATCTATAACAGTGGGCATGATGGGAGTTGTAGTTTCCCAACAGCTGGAGGGCCGGCAGTTTGACACCTGCCCTGCAATAGAGGAATAAAGGGCTGATCATCCAATGTGTAAAGGGGTATCCCGGCTTTACCCCAATATAAGATGTCCTGGAAAAGGAATTGAAACATACTCGGTCCTATTGTTTCTCTCTCTTGATTATGTTTTTTAACTGTCGAGCAGTCAAGCAGCTGTTTGTGTTGTATAAATTGTTAAAGGGGTTTTACCACAAAGTAGAATTGACGTGAAAAGCTTGTAAATTCGATAAACATTTTCACAATTCATCATTATTAAAAATTTCTGTGCCATTTTTTTTAGCTGCTCCCTTAGTAAATCCTTACTGTCCAGCTCGTCTCTAGGGGATACGACCAGTACTGAGAGCTCCTCAGTCATGGCCAGACATGCTCAGACATTACTTCTCCTCTCAGGCACCGACTGTCAGTCTCTTCCCTGCTTAGTAATCACACACACTCACTACTAGGAGAGTGTTCAACCCCAGGTGCTGTCATTCTACTCCTGTCCTCTGTATGCCTTAGTAATTAGTCGAACAGTGCATCGAGAGAATAAAATCCACGCGTTTCGTGTGTGCTGCTTCTCTTGAGGAAAGCACGTGAGCGTGCCAGGTTGACCCTGCTATAATGGGTATGTCTCTTTGACTGTTTCATCTTTGAGTCACTTGCTGTGCTGGGTACTTTCTCCTCGCCTCCGTTTCAGCGCTGCCACTGTCCATCGTCTACCCCGGTCTTCTGTTTACATCCTGCTTCCGGTGGTCAGGTTGTCGCCGCTGCCGCGGTCTTGTGCCATTGAGCAACATACTGCTCACTTTCGTATGGTAATGTCAGTAATTAAACAGTGGCAACATTAGAACTGAGATGAAGACATAGACGCGAGTTAATTTTTTATATCAGCAGTATCAGCTTAAAGGGGTTGTCTCACTACATCGATTCATCTTACCTCAGTTCTGTTTTCTCAGTTCTGAAGTCAAGGGCGTGTTTACTGACTATACTGGTCTGCATTGATGAGCTGCTAAGGACACCAGGTCTGTAGCTATAGCAACCAGCACTGGCAGCCTATCAGGAGAGCTCAAACAGGTCTATAGCTATAGCAACCAGCACTGGCAGCCTATCAGGAGAGCTCAAACAGGTCTATAGCTATAGCAACCAGCACTGGCAGCCTATCATGCGAGCTCAAACAGGTCTATAGCTATAGCAACCAGTACTGGCAGCCTATCATGAGAGCTAAACAGGTCTATAGCTTTTAGCAACCATATGGCAGCCTATCAAAAGAGCTCAAAAGGTCTATAGCTATAGCAACCAGTACGGGCGCCCTATCAGGAGAGCTCAAACAGGTCTGAAAGCTATAGCAATCAGCACGGGGCAGCCTATCATGCTGAGCTTCTAAACAGGTCTGAGCTATTGTACAACCAGCACTGGCAACCTAAAGGAGAGCTCAAAAAAGGTCTATTAGCTAAAAGCAACCCAGCACTGGCAGCCTATCAGGAGAGCTCAAACAAATTGGTTTTCTATAGCTATAGCAACCAGCACTGCAGCCTATCAGGAGAGCTCAAACAGGTCTGTAGCTATAGCAACCTAAAGGAGCTGATGCAGCCCATACAAGAGGGGATATCTAGGAATAGGTAGGACACCGTTAATGGACACATATTGCAAAGTGACTTGTTTTTGTAAGATCTTGAATATATAAAGCAATCCTTGTAGTGGGCAACCCCTTTGAAAATCAGTAGCACAAAAAAAGTCTCATTGCAGCCCAGGCCTCATTCTCTCTGTAACTTCTGGTGCTGCTTATTTCTGGAGAAAGATAACCGTACTAAAGAGAGAAAACCCAACTTGTCCAATTCCTGTCCCCCGATAGCAGACGCCTGGCAGCGTCCATGAGTATTAGGCTGTCGGTGCATTCCGATAGTGAAAGCGCTATTGTCAGTGTTAGCATTTTTATTGCTCGTAATCATGACATGTATTTGGCAAGCCGATGCGTCTGGAAAGATAATTCACTGTGAGGCACAAGAAAATACCGGGTGTGGACTCTCGGGCGTCTCCGATGTTATAGATGTTTACATCATTACAATTGATGGGGTGACAAAAACATCCGAAACGTTTAGCAAATCTGCTGCACGTCTGGCCGCCGGCGGTGCGGCTGTGTTCTCGCTCACGTTTCGGGGATTACAGCAGTTAAAAAGTTAATGGGGTTAGGTGAGATTAGCCCCTGGGCCGTAAGGTGGCTTCTCCTTTAAATTAACTGTTTGCAAATCACATTAAGCGGTGCTGAGCTGGGATTGCCAGGTTTCTGTGGCAGCAGCTTTGTCTTATCAGGGTTGTTGGTGCGGGCTCATAAATGACTGGGAATGACGTCCAGTCACAGGCGGCTGGCATCGGGACAGGCCACGCCAAGCCTTAGACGTGGCGTTTAGCACCAAATAACCACAACAGAGCGAGTGTCTACGTTGTGGACAGGGACCGGAGGACCTCACGTGGCCCGCTCATTGACACTCCTTACTGCTCTGCAGAGGGAACAGCATATAGATTTAATTTTTTCATTATATGAATTATGAGTGTAGTTTAAAACAGATTTAAAGGGGTTGTCTCACTACAAGGATTGCTTTATATGCTAAAGGTCTTGCAAAAACAAGTCACTTTGCAATATATGTCCATTAACAGTGTCCTACCTATTCTGAGATATCCCCTCTTGTATGGGCTGCATTAGCTCCTCAGGTCACTAGAGCTACAGACCTGTTTGATCTATCTTAATAGGCTATCAGCACTGGTTGCTATAGCTACAGACCTGGCTTCTATTGCAGCCTAGTAGAAGCCAGTAAACACGCCCCTGAATTCAAAATGAAACCAAGAAAACAGGACGAATCAATGTAGTGAGACAACCCCTTTAATTCTTTGACTGCTCTGTGGCACACGAGAGTCCGACTTGCCTGTGCCATACAGAACCGCAGCAAAAGATCGCTCCATAAACCGTCCAGCCAGGAAGCACCACTTCTGCATCTTGGTTTTAGTCTGGTGATCACCGAGCACTTGTTTTGAGGTCCAAGCTTTTGGGCTCATCGGCATTATAATTAATGCTGTGCTTATTATCAATAATCATATTTAAGTGGAATGTATCACCAATTTTTTGGGTTATTAAATAAAACCAAATACTTGTACATATTCTTCTTGCTTAAATGGTTGGGTTCAAATCTGCGTAAAGTAGGGCAGGGTGCCGGACTCCTATTGCTATAGTGCTATTATCTGGCTGCTCCTGGAGGGGGTCACCAATCCGATATACAATTTCACACAGCATATAGTTGCACATACCTGTGTGCGCTGCAATATGCCTGCTGCTAAAAGTTTGCGCTGGCCAGAGTGTACTCTCACACAGCGTAATTGTGGGGCGTGTACGCCCGAAATCCGCCCCGCAGTTACGGTAATTCATAGCTCTCACTTAGAGCTATGAACTCCCGATGTTTTCCTCAGCGTATAATATGCGGTGGGCCAAAACCTCGTCCAAACCTCGCCTCAAATTCGCGCACCACCCGCGGTGACACCGTGCGGAAGAATCGCTGTCAGAATTGACAGGAGACTTCTCGAACACGCGCGCCAAGGCCGCGGCCAAAACCGTGGCGTGTGAATAGCAACGCGGTTTCCCATAGGAAACCATATAATGAACTGGGGGCGTTTGGGGCGAGGTTTTGGCCGAAACCCGCGGCCAAATCCGCCGTGTGAACAGGGCCTTATAGGAGAGTTTTCTAGGCATGCTCTGTGTCCTGGAAAGAAATCACTACGCAGAGAGGGGGAGCTGTGACTATCTCCTATTGTAAAACCTGTGTTATCTATATACTTTGGTGTCATCTTTCAGTGTAATCCTGCCTGTGCTGATAATGAGGAGACTGCTGAGAAGTGATCTCTACAGAACAGGAAGTGACTATTACAAGGCTCCTTGGCCACTGATTTTCAGGCTTGGAATCGCGGCAGAACGGCGGTAGAAGGAAGCCGCGCTCTGCCGCTATTCTATTCCTGTGGCAATTACCTACTCCTGGTACAACGTACCATACAGAAACCACACAGAAACTATTTTAACCCTCTCTGCTGGGAACCTCTACCCACGTGAATAAGGTCGTATTAGTCTGCTGACTTTATCACTGGTTGTTATGTGTGCATTACTGGTGAAATAAATAGTGTAACACGTTTGCATAAAGAATTTGTACTTTGGATTTCTAAAGTATGAAATGTGTGGGTCCCAGAACCTGCCTCCCCAAAAATGTCGGCCTAGAATAGAGCTCATCACACTTGTGCTCGCCATTCTTTTCTATGGGAGTACAGCTGAACACCTCCAAGGAACAAAATGGCGAGTCATGAGCAAGCACAACCGACTTGTATAGAAAGAGATAAATTCCGGCACTCGTGCTCCAGATTCAGGTAAAGTAGAAAAAACACACTTTATTGGGTAAACGGTAAAAACAATTAAAAATCCATCGCTATAATTTACGCGTGTCGAGCCAGTTCCTGGGCGCTTAGTCGTAATATACACAAAGCAATGCTCCAACCCCTTAAATACCCTCCCAGATCACAAGCATAGAAGCACCTGAGAATTAACCCTTAATATGCTACAAATAATGTTAAACGTATGGCCAAATACGTTGCCCGAGTTCCCTGGTGAGCGTTTATCTATTTTTTCTTTTTTTTCCAAGCACGACCGACTCTTCACTTTCGTGGGCCCCTTCCCGTTCACATCTCTGAGACCCGCACCGATTACACTTGGATGGCCTAACCTATCAATAAGCCATCCAAGTGCATGGTGCTAACACCCCTTTAGTGAAGGGTCCACACCATACCTGCCAGCTCCTCGCCCCTCCGTTACGCCTCTAGTTTTAACCCTTTATTATAATAGTTTAAAATAAAGTCTCTTCTGTCCTAACAAAACCGAAACGTAGAAAAAAAAAATGTATAAATCCCCCAAACGTGAATCCAGTTGCAGAGAGTTAAATGCACCAGCAGCAGAATGTTTGTCGGCGGACGTCGCACCTTGTATTCTGACAGGGTGACGTTGGTGCAGGCGTTTGCTTGTATGTTTGTTAGATTGTGTATACAGGAAAAATCGAGTGGATATGGAAATCTTAAGGACGGGTTTAGCGCAGAGCTCTGTGGTGTGTGACATTCCCACTTGTTAATCTCTGTCAGTTTTTGGATCATGACATGGGCCCGGGGATTAGAGATCAGAGCTGACGACACGGTGGTGTAGCAGCCAGTCTTTCCGATGGGTGGGTCCGCTGTGCCTGGCAGGCCAAAGTCTGCGCGCTCTGGGCTTCACTCCCAGCAGCACTCGTACGAATTCACCAGGAAAACTTTGACCGGTGGCCAGAAAGAAAGGGTTATAAATAGCTGCACCAGCCTGAAGAATTTGTACAGTCCCAGCATATTTTACAGTCTAACACTCCGGTGTCATGTTGGTGCTAGCAGGGCTCAGTCGTGGGTTTAAGCCTCTTGTTAAACATATTAGTTGAATTTTAATATGTATGTTCTCACTTGTAACTATATTTGTTGAATTACACTGGGCCTGATGTATGAAAACTAAGTGTAAGACGGTCTTTGTTGCCCATAGCAGCCAATCAGAGCCCATAGCAGCCAATCAGAGCTCAGCTTTCATTTCATATAGTGCCCTGGAAAAATGAAAGCTGCGCTCTGATTGGTGGCTGTGAGCTCCGTGTGGTTGCTATTGGCAACAGACTGTTTTCCTGCTAGACTGTTTTCATACATAAGGCTCATAGATTTTGTGTGCATCTCCCTGACTATACTCTAAAGCTATGTTCACACGGCGTAATTGTGGGCCACATTTCTGCATGTATTTGCGCTTCAGTACGCCCATAATGCGCCCCACGTACTTCTAAAACAACTGACATATTATGGACGCGTACAGTACGCGCCTCAATACGCCGTGTGCATATACACTAACAGTATGTTCATACAGCGTGTTTCGCCGTTTACTGTGCGCGCCGTAATACACTGGGTGTTTTAGAAGTAAGCGCTGGCCAGTGTGTACTTGTAAAACATGGACAGCCGGCTCTCATTCACTTTCACTTGCTTTTGTGTCACAGAGAAGTGACATGTCAATTGTTTTCCCCGCCACGTATTAGGGTACGTTCACACGGCGTATTGGGCATGTATTGTATGCGCCGCAATAGACCGGGTGGCCTCCCAGCTAGCACCCTCGCTCCCCTCCAATCCATCCTTAACTCTGCTGCCCGTCTTATCCACCTCTCTCCTCGCTACTCCTCTGCCTCTCCCCTCTGCCATCCCTTCACTTGGCTTCCTATTGCCCAGCGAATTCATTTCAAGCTAGCAACTTCGACCTACAAGGCTCTCCATGACCTCTCTCCTCCATACATTTCTGCCCTAACTTCCAAATATCTCCCCATCAGCACTCTCCGCTCCTCACAGGACCTTCTCCCTCTGCTCTCCCCTTATCAGCTCCTCACACAACCTTTCTCCAAGACTCTCCCTGCTTCACCCACACTCTGAACTCACTGCCCCAACACATCAGACTCTCTTCCACTCTCGCCAGCTTCAAAAGTAACCTGAAAACCCATCTCTTCGGGCTTGCCTATAACCTTCCCACTAAACTTGTCACTACTCCTCCACAGACATGTCTGCCCCTCACCTCCTGTCTCCTTCCCCCTCCTTGTAGATTGTAAGCCCTCGCGGGTAGGATCCTCTCTCCCTCTGTCGTGCCAATTGTCATTAGCACTGTACTCGTTTCACGTATGTAATGTATGTAACCCCCTCGTATGTACAGCGCCCTGGAATCAATGGCGCTTTAAAATAAATAAATAATAATAATAATAATAATAGAAGTATGCGCTGTCCGGCCCCCGGCCAGCCCCATTTACTTTCTCTGTCAGCGGCGTGTAAATTCCGCAAAGAAATGACAGGTCACTTCTCTCCCCGAGCGTACGATACGATTGTATTGTACGCCGGAGGAAACGAGACGTAATTCATAGTTCTCTATGAGAGCTATGAATTGTCATAATTGTGGTGCGCATTTCGACCGTATTAAAAAACGCAAATATGCGGCAAAATGCGCACCGCACTTATGCCGTGTGAACAGACCCTTACACACCCTGGCAAATGTCGGGTATCCACAGCTCTCAATGAGCGCTATGAATTACCATAATTGCGGGACGTATTTCGGGCGTATTGCAGCACAATTGCTTACCAAGATATATGCAAATATGCTGTGTGATCGTACCATAAGGGGATGTACAGACGCGTCTTGGATAAGTTTTTGCAGTTTGCAAAACGTATTGTGTCAAGCGTGACACAAGTGACATGAGTGCTGGAGGTTTATACATTTTAGTACACAAGGCTACAGAGCTCTAAAGAGTACAAGTTTTTTATTTAGTTGGGTAAACAAACTCTGTTGCTGGAGATAATACTCTGGAGGGAGGACTCCCCATCGTCGAACTGACTGATGGCAGCTTGGAGCAATGAAAGGTAAGAGAGAGCAAAGAGAGGTGGCCGGTAACCAGAGAAACTTGTGTGCTCTAGAACGAGATAAAATCTTCTTTATCTCTTGACCAAAGCAAAACCAAAACAGCAATGTAGTTAGTAATAATCTTCATTTACCTTTCCTCACAATGTTGAAAGCCAATGATTGTAGTGAGAATACCCCCTTAAGGAGGACCTGTGACCATTCCTGACCTGTCTGTTTTCAGTAAGTTCTTGTGTTCCATGTAAAATAACAATTCTGGAGCATCTTCTCTTAGGCCTCGTTCACACAACGACTTTGGCCGCGGTTATGGCCGCGGTTCCGACGCGGTTTCCGCGGCCATAACCGTGGCCAAATCGCGTCTAGTTTATTAACATGGTTTCCTATGGGAAACCGCGTTAATATTCACACACTTGCGGGTTTGGCCGCGGCTCCGGGGCCGCGGCCAAACCCGCACATGTGAAGAACTCTCCCGTCAATTCCTGCGCGGCGGCCGCGCGGTGCAGCCGCGGGCATCGCCGCGGGTGGTTCTTGGCTCGCGCCGCGGTTTGCCCCCTGCTATTAATTTGCATGGGGGCAAACCCTCGGCGCAAGCTGTGCCCCTAACCACGCCCCGACCACGCCCACCACCCGCGCCGCAAACCCGCGTCGGGAGACGCGAGTTTTCGGCGAGATCCGACGAGGTTTCGGCCGCGGCAAAACCCGGGGCCAAAACCGTCGTGTGAACGAGGCCTTAGGCAGTGTGGGCGGGAGCGGGGGGGCCGGCATCTCGCCGGCCCATAGACTATCATTACTAGCGGCGCGTATATGCCGTGAATAATTGACATGTCACTTCTCTCCCCGCTCACTGTATTGTCCGAGCAGGGAGAGGAGACATAATCCATAGTTCTCTATGAGAACTGTGGATTACCGTAATGACTGGGCCATATTTCAGCCCATAATTCGCCAGTACGCCACGAATTACGGGCTGAAATACGTGCCCAAATAAGCCGTGTGAACATAGCCTTGTAACTCTGTGTTTGTTGTTCCTCTGTTGTTACTTCTAGAAATATATTACTGAATCTGTCAGCTGGGTGTTACCAGTAGGGGGTGTGCTCCTGCACAGTCTGACATTGTCCAGTTAAGGACACACCCTTTTGAAAACTAGAATGGTAACACCCATTTGACAGATTCAGTCATACATTTCTAGGAGGAATAACAGAGGAACAGCACAACACAGAGATATAAGAGAAGATGCCCCAGAATTGTTATTTCACAGGGAACACAAGGATTCATGTTAAATATACATGTGTGGGACAGTAATGCGTCCTCTATAAAGGCTTTTTTCTTCTCAAAAAAAGCAAGATTAGCCTGACCTCTGTCTGGGATGTCTCCATTGTAGAGGAGAAGGGCCTCTTAGAGCCCACCCTTAGCTGGAGGGAAGGATGAGGATGTGCTCTCCATCTTCAAAGAGTTTATTGAGGATGACAGAAATAGTCTGGGAATTCTTCAGTTGGAAACATTTAAAGGGGTTTTCCAAGATTTTCAGAAACCCAGCTAGTGGCCAGGACTGCATTCAGATAAAAACATTGCTGGTACTGCCGTCTCCCACTGCCACCACTAAAACACCACATAAGTTATGGTGCTCCCTAATGGTCTCCTAGCAGTACAGTGATGTAAATCGCTCACATGAGCGAATTGCTGACCTTGACAATCATGCACCATGACCACGGAGACCAGAAGTTGTCTCATAGTGTGGTATGACTACTGTTCTTGATGTCACTGCAGGGGAACTAGAGAACACCAAATCTATGGTGGCGGGGGAGTTAAAGGGGTTGTCTCTCACTACAAAGATTAGCTTTCAACATGTAGGGAACACTAAATAAAGACGTTTTCCAAATATATTGCTTTGTTCATCTTTTTTTTGTTTTGGAGCTACAATTTTATCACCTTCTGGGCTCTCTCTGGTTTCCCAAGTGACCGACCTGTGTACTCTTTATCCCCTGCTGTTTGTTAAGACTGATAGCAGGAAGTGATGTCATCACACAGGTCAAGGCTGGCAGTGTGAGAGCTTGTGTGTTATCTGATCTTTCAAACAAAAGACAGTAATTATTCTACTGTTTACATTAGCTCAGAAGTGTCTCCGGACCTCAGAGAAGGTAATTTAACTAATCTAGACTAATAAACAGAGAAGTCTGAATACATGGAGCTCATATGCTAATTACAGACAGCTTGACCAGGAAGTGACAGAGCAAAGCAGCATTATTTCATTCATGCATCCTATTAAACTTCGAGATGAGACAACCCCCTTAAAGCTGTGTTTTCACCATGCAGTGTCATAGGATCCTGCTCTTCACCGCCAGCTTTGGTCTCTCACTTCCTGGTTAGGCTGTGGGTGGGTCTACAGCAGTGACTGACATAACAGCTCTGCTTTTTCTAGACATTGGTGATGGGTGAGTTATTAACATAAGGGCACAAAGCTACAGAGTTCTAAAGGGTTAAAGTTTGTCAGTAAGAAATATAAACAAGCTCCTGTGCTGCTGATAAGACACAGCAGGGAGTGACATCAACATCCCGGCCACTGCTAGAGCAGAGAGATGTGGTTGGTAACCTAGGGAAGCTTGTGTACACAAGCAGGAGGTAAGACCAGCTCCAACTGTAAGAGGAAGCAAAATCATAACAGCAGTGTATTTGGTAATAGTCTTTATTTACCTTTGCCTACATGTTTAAAGCTGATCAATGTGGTGAGAATGCCCATTAGGTACCTTTATTTTAACACCGTCTTGGACACTACTTTCCATATCTGTTATGTCTTGAAGAGACAGATGACAACCAGTATGGCCGGTTTTCCAGATGCAACTGGGGTTTTCACCCAACCTTCTGAGACTTCTGACCATTAATCCTGGTCACTGTGCGGAGATACAGGCGCACGGGCCGAATGTTTGTGCAACACCCCTGTGTTCGGAGATAATTGTATTTACTGTTCCACAGATGTCATGTCTTAACTATGAAGACCATTCCTGAGATTTCTACTTGATGACATCAGAAGGGGGTCTACTAAGAAGTTGGGAACCATCTGTATATCATTTATTGTGGTTGCCATTAAACGGCTGATTTGGATGGACTAGATTTAGCTGTATGTACATACATGTATACATATCTATATACAGCCTATATAGCGAGCTACACTAGACCGCTGTATATGAATCGGTGTCTCGGGACGAGGAATGTGTGCATGACCCCCGTATAACGTACACAAGGATTGCTGGGCCTCTACATATAGACGGCTCTTTATTTTCTCCTATAGTATGTCAGTGTCTGACCTAGCGGTGTGAATAACCTCATATGAATTCTCTAATATGTTCCTCCGCTTTCTGTATTGAAAGAAAACTATTGTTCTATTTTATTGTACATAGATATTTTTGGACGTACATGGCTAGATGATCTCCTAGGTACGGGGGTCAACCTAATTTTCACTGAGGGCTGCATTTGCTTTAAGGGGTTTTCTCATTACAATGATTAGCTTTAAACATAATTGAAGACTATTATCAAATACATTGCTTTTTTAATTTTGCTTTGTTGAGGACATGAGAGATTTTATCTCTTCAGAGTGAAAACGTTTCTCTTTAGCTATGGACCATCTCTCTTTCATCTGATTAGCTGGAAGCTGATGTCTGTCAATGGTTATATGACTTCCTGATGTGTGTAATCTCTCCGAACTACAATCCGTAAGGTCTGTTTACATGGCATATTGTGTACCTGGTGTGTACTGACCCGAAAGAAGGGACATGTCACTTTTTACAGGAGCACATTACGCGCTGGGGAATAAGCTGGGGTATTATAGAACTCAATGAGTGTCATGACTTTACCGTATTTGCGGAGTGTACTTCGGGCACATTGCAGAGCAATTAGGTGCCAAACTATGCCCCACAAATACATCGCATGAACATACCCTTAGAGCTCTGTAGCCTTGTGCACTACAGATTATAAATCTCTTGCACTTATCTCACTGTAACAGAATCCGCTAAGAATAGCAGAGCTGACATGCCAATCACAGCTATGGAACCACCCACAGCCTGACCAGGAATTGCGAGTCTATAGCTGACTGTGACTCTGTGAAACTGCATGGTGGGAAAATCCTCTTTAAGGTTGCCGTCAAAGTGCTGTGGTGTGTCACATGGTCTGTAAAAGGCCGAGATGTCCATTAAGCTTGTATAATCACCAGCAGCTTCCACCTCTTTAGCACCCAGCCTTCTACCTTGGAGGATGGCTAGGGTGACTGGGTAGGACTGTCTATGCAGTGGGGAGGTGGGCGCCAGAGTCCTGAATCCAAGGTGGTACTCGCTCCCTGTGCTGATGTTGCCGTCCTGCTAAGCCCTGGCTGTGTCCTTTGGGGAAAGAGTAGAACCGGTCCTTTTACGTCTAGACCTTGTCCGTCTCTAATTAAAGGGGTTGTCTCACTACAAGGGTTGCTTTTTATGTTTAATAATTTTACAAAAACAAGTCACTTTGCAATTTGTGTCCATTAACAGTGTCCTACCTATTTTGAGATATCACCTCTTGTATGGGCTGCATCAGCTCCTCAGGTCACTATAGCTACAGACGGGTACGATCTCTTCTGATAGGCTGCCAGCGCTGGTCGCTATAGCTACAGACCTGGTTTCCTCAGCAGCTCATCACTGCAGGCCAGTACAGCCAGTAAACATGCACCAGAATTCAAAAATGAAACCGAGAAAACAGGACTGAGGGTGAGATGAATGAATGGAGTGAGACAACCCCTTTAATGAGGGACAAGTATGAAAACGGTCTAGGTTTAAATCTTTCTTTGTTGCCCGTAGAAGCCACTTCATATAGTGCTCTGACAAAATTAAAGGGGAGCGCTAATTGGTTTCTTTGGGCAGCAAAGAATGTTTTTACACTCTCAGCGGCCGCATATCATGCTGTGGTTTGTTGAATTTGGCCATTGGTCCTCGAGTTTGACATGTGTTATAGGGTAATGACGGTGTGCTATTGCTTTGTAATTGGTGGGGGTTCGACATGATGAACCTATATCTATAATAAGATATAAAACGTAAGAAAAAAAGGTACGAGAGCAGACTAGATGGACCAGGTGGTCTTAGACTATGTCTACACGGCAGTGACAAAATACCGGTTGGATTCTGATTAAAAATATTTTTTTTTAAAAAAAAGTATTTTAATGGTTTTGGGGGACGGTTCTGTCCACGGCTTGCGGATTTGGCTTTCCCCCTAATCATTGAAATCTGGACGGAAGATTGTGCATGTTCCGAGTTTTTTGGAACACTAGCTGTGTGAAAATCCGCCCAGTAGACAGATTTTTTGTTAGGGCTTGTTCACACGACGTTTTGGATCCTTTTTACGGATCCGTTTTTGACGAGTGAAAAGCGCATCCGGAAAGCGGACCCGAAAAACGCAACAGTTGATACTTTATTTGGATCCGTATTGTATGCTTTTCAACTTGCGTTTTACGGATCCGCTTTCCGGATATATATATGTATTTTTTTCTCGGTCTCTCTCATGGTCTCTCTTGCCCGCACCGCACCTCTATCGGTCTCTATGCCCGCACCGCACCTCCATTCGTGCTCTCGGTCCGGGGTCCTTGCCCGCACCGCACCTCCATCTGGTCTCTCTTGCCCGCACCGCACCTCATTCGTGGTCTCTCTTGCCCGCACCGCACCTCCATTCGTGGTCTCTCTTGCCCGCACCGCACCTCTATTCGTGGTCTCTCTTGCCCGCACCGCACCTCCATTCGTGGTCTCTCCTGCCCGCACCGCACCTCCATTCGTGGTCTCTCCTGCCCGCACCGCACCTCATTCGTGGTCTCTCCTGCCCGCACCGCACCTCCATTCGTGGTCTCTCCTGCCCGCACCGCACCTCATTCGTGTCTCTCCTGCCCGCACCGCACCTCCATTCATGGTCTCTCCTGCCCGCACCGCACCTCCATTCATGGTCTCTCCTGCCCGCACCGCACCTCCATTCATGCTCTCTCCTGCCCGCACCGCACCTCCATTCGTGGCTTCTCGTCGCTGCCCGCACCGCACCTCCATTCGTGTTCTCTCCTGCCCGCACCGCACCTCCATTCGTGGTCTCTCCTGCCCGCTCCGCACCTCCATTCGTGTGCTCTCCATCCCGCTCCGCACCTCCATTCGTGGTCTCTCTTGCCCGCACCGCACCTCCATTCGTGGTCTCTCCTGCCCGCACCGCACCTCCATTCGTGGTCTCTCCTGCCCGCACCGCACCTCCATTCGTGGTCTCTCCTGCCCGCACCGCACCTCCAGTGGTGGTCTCTCCTGCCCGCGCCGCACCTCCATTCGTGGTCTCTCCTGCCCGCACCGCACCTCCAGTTCCACTCTGCCGCCAACCGCACTCCATTCGTGGTCTCTCCTGCAGCTCCGCACCTCCATTCGTGGGCTTTTCCTGCACGCTCCGCACCTCCATTCTGGTTCTCCTGCCCGCACCGCACCTCCATTCTGGTCTCCCTGCCCGCACCGCACCTCCATTCGTGGTCTCTCCTGCCCGCACCGCATCCCCCATTCGTGGTCTCATCCTGCCCGCAAGAACCTCCTTTTCTGGTCTCTCCTCCGCCAACCCCCACCTTCCAAATTCGTGGTCTCTTTGCCACTGCCAACGCACCTCCATTCGTGGTTCTCTCCTGCCCGCAACCGCCAATCCATTCTGTCTCTCCTGCCCGCACCGCACCTCCTTTCGGGGTCCCCCTGCCCCCACCGCCCCTCCATCGTGGTTCTCCTCCCCGCACCGCCCCTCCTTCGTGGTCTCTTTTCCCCGACCGCACCCCCATTGTGGTCTCTCTTCCCCGCCCGACCTCCATTTGTGGTCTTCTTGCCCGAACCGCCCTCCATTCGGGGTCTTCATGCCCCCACCGCACCTCCTTGGGGTCCTCCTGCCCGCACCGCACCCCCCATTCGTGGTCTCCCTGCCGACCGCCCTCCATTCGTGGCTCCCCTGCCGCACCGCCCCCTCAATTCGGGGTCTTCTTCCCCGCACCCACTCACGTGTCTCTCTTGCCCCCCCCGCCCCTCCATTTGTGGTCCCCCCTTGCCCGCCCCCCGCACCTCCTTTTGTGGTCTCTCTTCCCCACCGCACCCATTCGGGTCTCCCCTGCCCCCCACCCCCCCCTCCATTCGTGGTTCTCTCCCCCCAAACGCACCTCATTATTCTCTCTCCTGCCTGCCACATGCTGCAGCCGCCCGTCCCACGATCCACCTGCTCCCGCTCACTGGCTTTTCGCATCCCTTCGGAAGCAAAGCGTAGTGATAGTACCAGGAGTGTGGATTTTTTGGGAAAGGGTGCCAAAAGCGGTTCCATTATTCCTATGGGTTTCACTTGATAAACCGCAATAAGATTGAAATGTAAATTCTTAAAGGGGATCCGAAAAGCGCAGGAGGAGGCCTCAAAAGCGCATCGCCGATCTCCCGTGAGAACAGCGATGCGCTTTTGCCATTGAACACAATGTTAATCACACTGACAATTGTTAAATCCGTTTTCGGATCCGTAAAACGGATCACAAAAACGTTGTGTGAACAAGCCCTTAAAGTCTATGGGGATGGCTGACAGTCTGTTTTCACATCTGAAAACTGTCTGAAAACCCTTGCCGTTTTGGATGTACTCCTATTCTTCAGTCTCCTATGTTTCTGAGTGTGCTACACAGTTAAACAGCATGTTGTTTATCGTTGGATCCTCATTCTAACCCGCAGCAGAAATCCGAGTTTGTTGTGGATTATCTATAAAATCTATGGCAGTCGTGCCTAGTGCCAAATCACTATGTGTGAACATACCCCAAAGGTGTTCGCTGGTGAAAAACAAGCAAACAGAACTAATGAAAAAAAAAATAAAAATCTTTTTTGACTGTTTTACATTATAGAGTATTTTGTCCATCCCTGATGAAATAGTTTAATTTTGTACGGGCCTCTTCTTGCAGTTTTGTGGCCAGTAGTGAAAGAATACAGCTCTGTCTGTTGTAGAAGTAAAGGGGCAATTCTGTAGGGGTATGTTTACACGGCTGATTTTGATGCGGTTTTGACGTGGATTTCACCCCTGAAATGACTATGATCTGGAGGCGTTTTATTTTCATTGATTCCTATGTACACACCGTGTCATCGTTCATACGGCGCTGTTTTTTTACTTGCTTGTGTTGGTGTGTGACATGTCAATTCTTAAGGGGCGTTTTCGGTGAGTAAAATGCCCATAGGAAACAATGTAGAGCTTCAAAACGATAGCCAAGATGCCTCGCACAAAGTGTGGTGTGTTCTGGATGTGGATCTGCGGCCAAAAACTGCCCTGGCAAAAAATCTGTATGGGTGTTTGAAAAAAAAATAGTGCTGAAAAACACATGGGAAAACCTCATCAAAAACTCATATGAAAACTGCAAAATATGAGGCGGTTTTTAAGACAGTTATTTACAGCTGATTCAGCGCTTAAAAATCATCCGAATCAGCCATGTTAACGTACCCTAAAGGGGAGCACTATCCTAAATACTGAAGTTGGGCAAATGTGGTTTTGCCCAATTTTTTTCTCATTCAAATGGTAACTTTTCAGCTTTAGGGTATGTTCACACGATGTACTGCGGCGCGTACAGTATGCGGCGCAGTACATCGTGTGTCTCGGGAGCCCGCGCTATTACGCGCGTATTCTCGCCGGCCAAATACACAAGCATTACTAATAAGTGACATGTCAGTTATCTCCCCGCGCGTACAATCCTATCATATTGTACGAGCGGGGAGAGGAGGCGTAATCCATAGTTCTCTATGAGAGCTATGGATTGCCGTAATTTCGGCACATGTCTTGCCCGTATATATACAAATATATACGCCGTGTGAACATAGCCTTAGAAACTTTCTATGAACCTATACGCTGCACGTTTGTTTTTTCATTTAGAGGGGCCTCTGCACCCATACCCCTACCAATCAAAACTTTTAATATATCAAACGATTTTTAAAGATGATGGTTGCCCTTTAAAATTACACTACCATCAACATTTTTCTTTTCATTTATTGACAAGCATCATGCGACTTTTACATAGAATTTTTTCTTAACTGGGTGTTTTTAAAATATTATATAAAAAAAAAGTTTTTTGTGCATTACTCTCTCTGACTTCCCTTGTGTGAGAGCACAGCAGTGAGAGGTTTGCTTGATGGTCCTTCTTTCTGGTCGGCTCTGGTTTGAGAAGTGTATATATTATCAGCAAGTACCTGACTAATGTGAAGGAACCCCCCTCTGCAGCGCAGAAAAAGATTACTGTAATAGCTTGTGAGCTCCTGTGAGCAAGGCCCTCGCACCTTGTGTCTGATCTGCGAGTAGCTTTTAAGGGGCCGTTTACACGGCACAGGACAAATACTGGTCGGAAATCCCGATCGGTATTTGCTCTGTTTAGGGGCCGTGTACACGGCACGCAGGGGAGTGGCTTTTCTACGCAGTTTGTGGAGAAAGTCGTCCCACTTCGCATTGACAAGTTCATGTTCCGCCCGAAAACCAAACGGAAGAATGAACATGTTCTATGTATTTTGGACTGCCGATGGCATAAAAAACCGTCCGGTGGAAAATCAGTGCAGCGTGGAACGCTGCATGGATTTTCCATTAAGGTCCGTGTTAAAGGTTGATACCCGGTTTACAGACAGCTTTCAAAACTGAAAAACTGTCTGTAAAACCGGGTGAAAATCCAGACCGTGGGGACAAGCCCTTACTATGTAATGTTTGCTTTTTGTCCGTCCTCTCTAAATTCTAAAGTGCTGCGGAATATTTCGTAGCTATATAAATAGGTTATTATTACTACCCTATTCTCTTTTCATGTATTGCTAGTGGTCTAGTATAATCTTCTCTATCCCTGTGGATAGAACAATAGAGCAATCATTGTCATTACCTACTCTTCACAATGAGACTATATAGAGGTAAGTAGCAGCTGAAGTAAAGTGAGATGAATATGCTGTCAAACAAAAGGTTTTTTTTTTTACTCAGCCAGAGAAGGACAATATTTCATATGTAATTTAATTGCATAGGACTGCCAACATTCTAAAACGTACAAAAAATTTCTAGGAATATTGGTTCTAACAGAAATACGGTACTCGTTTTTTATGGCAGCGTCCTTTTAAATATGCATCTATTGCTCCTCAGCCTAAGCCTGGAGAGAGCTAGCCCTGTCTACGATTAGTCCCGACCTTCTGTATTCTCATTCAGGAACCTCAGGGAAGTGCTAACACCTCAAACATGGAGACACATTATTCTTCTAGGTTTCCATGGCTTCTCTTTGCCTGTTTACAGGCCCTTGGGGGGTATGCATGGGTTTGGAGACGTCTTTGATATAAGAGAGGATAAGCTCATTGCAGCTGGGACACTCGGAGCGTTTCTTCTTCTTGTGAAGAGACTGATTAACATTCTGCCGGGCCTCCGCACACTTCACATGAAGCTTTTAGTTTTATTTGACTGGAAAATGAGAACTTTGTTCCCCCTGACCTGCTTCTGTCACTCGGAGAAGTGCTGGGCTTTTGATAGTGGAGCAGCTGTCATTGGAGAACAGACTAGATCGTGACAGGCATGGCATCCCGCAAAGGAGTCCTAGAAGGAGCTAATTTTGTCCTCTTGTGGTTTGTTTTCTCTTCTTCATCTCTGACTGTTTAGCTGTGTGGTTCCTTGTCACTGTCACTGATGTGGTGTAAAATGCTGAAGGGCCATCGCCATGAGAGAAGTTCCAGCCAGTGAGAAGTTTCATCAGTAGAAAACAAGCCAAAAAGTTAGGTGCGGCTGAAATTCTTTGGCACGTTGGCTACCTGGCTGCTGGGATATTGCCAACCAGCATGATGGCTTCCCTCTACACTTGGCATTTGTTGAGGGTACGAGAGTTCTAACCACACCAACAATGATTAGAATGAAGCTCCCCCCACCAATGCGGTCACCTGACATATTAAAGGTGGCTGAAGTTCTGGAGACATCCGTTGGACCAGTGTGATCTACCACAGGACACCTTGGCTTTGTACTGCATGGTGGTCGTTCACATTGTCCTTGTCTGGAGCTTGCAATCCTCTTTTATTACCTAAAATACAAAAGTTTATTTTTTTTAAGGTAGCCAAAGGAAACCACGTGATGTCTTGACATAAGCAAGACCAAAGTTCAGTCTAGTCACAGTGTCAATTGGGGAGATATTGCGCCTTGCTGAAGCCTAGATACCCCTAAACAAGTTTTTTAGGATTCTCCTCTCAACCATCAAAATGTTTCATTTACATATCGACACGTAATATGTGACTATTAAATGGATTTTTTATTTTAATTGGGTGGTTGTTGAGTTTCTTTTTTTAATTGAATTTATTGACCCTCAACTTCTGTCTCTTCCCTCCTTCCCTGTAGACTGTAAGCCTTTCCGGGCAGGGTCCTCTCTCCCTCTCTACCAGTTGTTAGTCATTTATCCTCACCATTGTTCTTGTTTGGTCCTATGTTATGTATATAAGCCCCCCTCCCCTCTCCACTCGAATGTACAGTGCCCTGGGATTAATAACGCTCTAAAATAAATAATACCACTTAAGGTACCTGACTTGCCCTTACTTAACTACTTTGAGCTCTGATAGCCCAACATTGAGGGAATTGCTTGACAGTCCTTCTTTCTGGCCGGCTATGGCCTGATAGGTGTAAGGGTATAGTACGCGCCACAATACGCCGGGTGTTTTGGAGCGACGCACTGATCAGCGCGTCTTTCCAAAGCACGGGGGGGGGGGGCCGGGCACCAGCCCCATAGACATTCATTGTAGCGGCGCGTGACTTGGTGAAACAGCATGGTGAGACAACCCCTTTAACTTACAGCTGGCTATCTGTTTTTGGCACCAAAGAAACGGTTTTCTTTTTAATGATTTGCATACTATTTCCCCATGAAGCATTGCCTGTAGAATAACACAAGATGGGTCTCTTCTGTGAGAACCAGTACCTCTTGTGCAGTGTTATAATGGAAGGCTCTGGGAGAATAGGAGTCGTTTGCTCAGTCTTTGAGTCCTGGACCCTAAAAACATCAAATGTGTCAACTTCTCGGCCTATTGTCTAAAATCAAGTGTAGAATACCTTCTTTTCAGTTGTAGTGTGGAGGGCATGACTGATGGGTAGATACAGGCTCAGGGAGGCTTACAAATCTAGTTGTTCGCTGGTGGCATAGCTGTCCCGAAAAAAAGGCGTGGACCTCTGTTTAATGAAGCCATTAGGTCGAAAGTAAATAAGCCTGAGGAGTAAAGTTCCCCGGTTGTGGTGACCTTAGGGGGTCTAAACTCACTGGTGGTTGGAACCCCAATAAGCAACGGCACTTTTGCACATACACTTTTCATTCTTCTGAACACACTTGCCTCTCTTTCCCCGGCTTTCTGGCTGGGTGTAATATAAAGAGTTTTTATAATTCCAGGCTGGGTTATTTATACATTATTAGCTGTTATTCCCCCCCCCCTCCATGTTCATGTCCACATTTGTCAGAGGGAGTTTTCGGGGTCCTTCCTCCCGCCCATCCCCTGCGGTCTAGTAGGGGAGTTGTGCAACCATTAGGTTCCTCTCCTCACCAACAGACTCCTTCATGCTTCCAGATTGATGTCAGGAGTAAGGGTATGTTCACATGGCGTGTTGGATCTGTTTTTGGATCTGTTTTTGAGTACATGAAAATGCATTGAAAGCTGCATCCAAAAGACGTGTCCAAAAATGCATCTGCAAGTGTGTTTTTGCATGTGTTTTGCGATGTGTTTTTTGGATCTGTTTTTCAATGCGTTTTCCTTCAAATCACAGACATTCAAATTTTAATCCAAAGCGTTTTTGGGATGCGAAAAGCGCATCCAAAGCGTACCCAAAAGTGTGTTGAGTTTTTGGATCCGTTCTTTAGGCTCCAAAAACACACTCCATTGTTTCCTATGGGGATTTCACTTAAAATATCACTCTTCATTTTTCTCCTCCTCGCCTTCCAAAAGCCATAACGTTTTTTATTTTTCCACCTCCGTAGACATGTGAGGGCTTTTATTTTGCGGGACAAGTTGAACTGTCTAACGGTGTTATTTGTCGTACCATAGAATATACTGGGAAACTGCAAAAAAAATTCTAAGTGGGACAAAATGTGAAATTTATTTTACTTGTGCCATGTTTGCGGGAGTTTTGTTTTTGCGGCGTTCAATCTTCGGTAAAAGTGATGTGTTCTCTGTATTCTACAGGTTGATATGCATCCGCCAATACCAAACATGTACGGTTTCCGTTATGTTTTGGTGGCGTAAAAAAATTCCAAACATTTTCTACTTTTGAAATTTGCCCCACGGCGCCATTTTTTGCGACCAATAACTTTTTTGTACTAACACCTACGGACGTCAGCCGGCATTTTTTGTGGGGTGATGCATACTTTTTATTGCTAGCAGTTTGGAATGCAAGCGACCTTCTTGATCACTTTTATTCCAATTTTAATGGGACGTGAACTGACCCAAAAAATGCAATTTTGGCGTTTGGAATTTTTTTTTTCTACGGTGTTTAGCGTACAGGATAAGTGATGTTATATTTTAATGGATCAGACTTTTTTGGTTGCGGCGATACCAAATATGTGTAACCTGGTTTATTTTATTTCTTTTATTTGTAAAATGGCGAAAAGGGTGGTGATTCGAACTTTTAATATTTTAATATTTTTTTTTTTTATGCTTTAACTTTGAGTCCCCCTAGGGCGCTTCACCACTACGGGGTGCGATCATTTTTACAGCCAATGCATTAGGTTTCCCCACTCCCTGCCTGGTGCCGGAAGTGGGACAAACAAAAACATGGCAGCGATGGAGGCCTTCACAAGGCTTCCCGCTGCCATGTCCAGTGATCGGATCCGCGCAGTTACGCTGCAGGGACTCAGATCGCAGTGAGGAATGGTGCGCGGCACTGTTTCTCGGTCATTTACACGTATGGGTACGTCATGGTGGCGTTAAGGAGTTGTGACACCACCTCTCCCCCTCCGCGCTGTAACCGCCGGGTGTTAGCTGCAATTAGCCACTAACACCCGACCGCTGCGCTGTGATCCCGCTGTACAATTCCTTAATGCCACCAAGACGTACCCATATGTCCAGGTGTGTTAAGGAGTTAAACGGATCCTAAAAACGCATCGACAATGCGCAAGTAAATAAGCATCGGTGATCACTCGTCTGAATGGCGATACGTGTTTTACATTGAAAGCAATCACACTGCACATTGTTAGATGCATTTTGGGGTCTGAAAAGCGGATCCGAAAACGGATCTGAAAAACGCAGTGTGAACATATCCTGAGTAGCGGGGTTGCTCAAATTTTTAGTGAAGAGTTCTCACTTGTCCCAGAGTCTTGCAGGTGCCTTCTGGCCCACAGGGGGTGTGAATTGGCTTAGTGGGGGCCTTTCTCTATTCATGTACAATGTCCTTGTGGACTTTTTGGTATGACACGGTTGTGCTTGTGTGAGATCATGTACTGATGTGTTTAGATAGTTTGCTGTTACACCATGAAATATATTTAGTTATGAGTCAAGCAAAAAGTGAAGAAGTGTAATTGAACTGATGTAATGTAGGGAAGAAGAGGATAATGAGCAATGTGTCGGCATAAATGAACTGGCAGCACATGGCGTTACCTGCTTTTTTTTGATTGCCTATAACTAGACACAGATCAATAATGTCTATCTCTTACACAGTGTCAAGTTAGACAGTTTTACCGTACACCATATTCATCATGGTCTAGTCATGCGCCAGATGCATCAACACTATCTGGTCTAAGTTTACATGTTTTACAACTTGGTTTACTTTATGCCACTAGCTGCACCAACATTTTGACACATTTTTCTGGCACACGTCAAACCACGGCCCATTTACACCAGACCACACCCCTTTGTCAGACATGACGATGTGTCTAGAAAATGTCTAAAACGCATAATAAATGAGATGTAAAGCATGCAGACAATTTTTTGGGGCCTCAGATTGTGACAGAACCAGGGCTGTGGAGTCGGCAAGCCGAAGCCCCGACTCCGACTCCTCAATTTCCCAAACCTCCAACTCCCGACTCCCTCATAGATGGCGCATGTTTAATTGATAACTTTACTGTAGTAAAATAGTAACATCAGGCCGTTTATCACCTTATGATACAATAATCAAGCTATTTAGGTAGAACAGACACAAGCAAAAAGGTAACAATGTTTTGATTTCCCAAATACTAACTAAATAATAAGAATTAACACTTTGATTTTTAGGAGCAAAATTGTAACTAAGCAGATGCTAAATACTTACAAGCCAAATTTATGTATAATATGGGTCAGATGACTGTATATACAATTACAGTAGCCTACATGTACAAAGCTGTAGTGGATGGTGAGATATGGAGCCTGAAAGTCACAAGTTCAAACCATTGTTACCCTTTTGCTTGTCATTGTAGGACACAAAAACATTGTAAATAGGCAAAACACTGCAGGAACATTTGTGGAGTCTCTGAATTTGTTCTGAGAAATAGTATTGCCTCCATCAGATCCTGCATACATGACCTCACATCTGATCTCATGATTTTCAGGCTAGAGAACGGCCTCTCTACACTAACTTGGGTTGGGGGTAAAGCGGTGATCACAGGGGTAACATCTCTAACAATGTCAGGGTATAAAGGACTCGCCTCAGCCACAGTCAGTTTTGATGAATGGTTGAACTCTTCTACTTCTTTGAAAGCAGGTGAAAAATTTTGCAGAAATCTGTTTGCCATGGGAGCAGAATTTATTTCCCCTGGGGCAGCGCTTTGCCTGCTCCATGTTATCAATTACACTCCTCATGTGATGAGGCTGAAGATATGGGAGCAGTAGCACTGGCCGCACCCAATTCCTCTTGCTCTTTGCATTGCATCAAAATAACTGGACCAACTTATTATATATTTTGGGAGTCTGAGTCGGTCCATTTTATGACGACTCCGACTCCATGACTCCAACTCCACAGCCCTGGACAGAACTGTGCCACCACTGCCCTGTAAATTTCCCTCATTGATGCTTAGCTTACACCAGTACAGCATTGGGATTAGGTCTTGGCAAACGGGGCCAGTCGCATTTTTGCATGGACTTGTACACAAATGGCAATAACAAAAAATGCTGCTGTTTTTGCAATGTATTCCGAGAAGCCCAGTTAGGCTCTGTCCACACGACGAGTATTTCAAGTTGGAAAGTAAATCGTTCCCATTGACCTTGACAGAAAATGCCTGTTGTAATTCATGCAATGTGTATTTTCGATGGTAGTTTTTTTTCCTATAATAATAATAAAAACCAAGAAAACTTAATATGAAAGATAAGTGTAGGAAACCCACGATATAAAGATGATCAAAGCCTGGTTATACTCGTATAGTAAACCATCAAAATACTAGAACGTATAAACCTAGGAAATAGATAAAATAGAACCTTTATTTAATAACTATTAATACCTAAATATAAAATACACTATGAATATCCCTAATCAACTAAAGCTGCCTATACAAAAATGGGGAGATCGCCCCGATAAGGGCGCCCCCATTCAGGAACCTAGACTACCAATGCCCTAACTAGCCCTATTTAGATACATAAACCTCATACAATAATACAATCACAAAAAGCACAAAAGTGCTCAAAAGTGCAAACCTCTGGCCGCCAGTCCTCTGTACTCCTTAGTAATTAGTGAAACCGTGCAAATAAATAAAAGGAAAAAGAAACTTGAATCAGGTATATGCATTGAGAGAAAAAAATTCACATGCTAGTTCCTGCAGGGATTTGAATCAAGGACCCCTGTGCTGGAAGGCAGAAGTGCTAACTACTCGGCTACATTGTAGCTATTCACAGCTCCCTACATAAACAGACCTATTTTTGACTAGAGCGAGCACATTTTGGGGAAAGGCATAGTGATGTCACGCCTGCTGGTTCACATGCTTTGTAGTTCAAGCAAATCATACATGCCACCTTTAGAACACACTGAAAGCTGAAGCAGGACAAAACAGGCATGAAATGCCCTTGTGGCAAAATCCCTTTAAAGGGGCGTTCCCATCTTGCTCTTTGATATTCACACTTGAATTTTGCGGAGATTTGTTAAAAATGGCTCAAAAACGTCACGTGTAAACTTTGGTGTAGGAAGGCACGTTTGGCGATTGGCTATCAATGTAGATATCCACTATTTTTTTTTCTTTAAGCTGCCCTCCCGCATCTAATGCTAAGCATAAGTACATATTTGAGTCCTGGGCTTCATATACATTTTTTCTTCTAGTAAAGGATTATAGTGCTATAAACATTATTTCTAGACTAATGCCGGCTGCCTGCTTTTATATACACTCTCCACCGCTCGCTATACGGATACATACCATTCAGGAAAGGCTGCAGACGGGATTTACATTCGGTGACACGGTGTTTCCATCAGCTTGTTATACGGTAATAAAAGCTGCAATCAGCCGCATTGTGTGTTTATTTCCAGGGCAAGCAGTGATAATATCGGAGGAGTTATCGCATTTGTATCTAGTGCTGTCTCCTCATGGCTGGGGCTGCGGACATAGGAAATATTCCCAGAGCAAGACTGTAAGGCCAGGTCTGCACAGCATAGGACAAAACACTTGTCCAAAACCTAAAATCCGCTTTGAACCGGAGTATTTTGTCAGGTTTTTTTTGGCCAATGCAGCCAGGTTTCCGAAGAGTTTTTTTTTTGGGGTGTTTTTTGTTGTGACTTTTGGTCAGTTTTTTTGGGGCAGTTTTTAATATATGTTGGGCTACGTCTCTACTGCACAGAAAAGCGGCAGTTTTTTCAGCATTTTTCGTTTTCTAAAAACGCTGGAAAAAACGACTGTAATCATCTCCCATAGACTCTATTGTAAGAACTTGCCGCTGTCTACACCGAGCTTCTTTTTTCTGCTCGTTTTTCTTACTGGTCGTCTTTTGCAACATGTTCTAAAAAAAACGCCAGAGCCGGGCAGAAAATTTACTACAGGAGTCTATGGAAAGCGCCGGACGTCTTTTGGCGCGTTTTAGAGGCTTTTTTTGCCGCAATTTTTCAATGAAAACCCTCCCAGGAGACCCAAATCCCACCTTTAGTGGGTGTTAATAAAGGTTATACCTGATCAAATTTGCATACAAGTGTCTGATGTGTCCTTGTTTGTACCGTTCGTAATAAAATGATCATGCTTTGGTCACTAACGGTTTTTGCGCAATTCATATTTTTTGTGCTAAAAATGTTTTTACTAATTTTGGCACTAAAATCCTTTTTTTTTTTCTTTTTTTTTTTTTTTTCATATTTTGCGCTTATAAAGTACTTTTTTTGGGTTTTTAGCGCTAAAATACTTTTTTTTACGGATTTTGTCTCTTCTAAAGTTATCTTGCTTTTATCACTAAAATGTTTTCTTACGTATTTTTTTTTGCTAGGAATACGTGTTTTTTTTCCGTTTTTTTGGGCGCTAAAATAGGGTTTTTTTTACGGATTTTAGCGCACAGTAAATTTTTTACGGATTTTGGCACTAAAGTCATTTTTTTTAAAGGTTTTTGGTGATAGTCTGTTTTTTACGATTTTTTTGCGGCAAAAGTGAAATCATTTTGTTAGCCTCAAAATCCGTAAAAACATATTTTAGCGCCAAAATCCATAAAATCTGTAAAAAAAAAAAAAAAAAACTTATTTTTGGCGACAAATCCGAGAACTTTATTAGTGCAAGATACGTAAAAATACGGATTTTAGCACCAAAATCCGTAAAAAGATGTACTTTAGAGCCAAAATCTGTAAAAAATTTTTTGGGGGGGCGACAAATTCGAGAGAACTTTATTAGCGCCAAAATCCGTAAAATAAAGATGACATATAAAATGAAAAAGTGCTTTATACCCCCTTGGTAGGGTGGGTTACATCCAATGGTTTAATTTTTAGCAGAAATAAAAAAACGGGTTTAAAAACAAGCAAAAACGCTTGTAAAAAAAAAAAAACTCCCCAAAAAAAACGATATCGCGGAAAAAACAGACCGTTTTTCGGGTGCTTTTGACAGGAGGGGGACAGAAAACTTATTTTCATGAACGTTTTTTAGAAAAATTTTTTTTTCAGGTCGTTTTTTGTCCCTGCATGTATAAAAAAGGTATTTAAATTTAAGGCTATATCTAAAACCCCGGGGCACTTTTCGCAAACTGTCCAAAAACCAATGAAAACCCCCCGGCGGTTTACATAACTTCAATATAAAATTTTTTTCTGGACTCGTCGGATTTTACGACATGTTCCTAAAACCATTGGCGCCCAAAAACAAGCAGGGAAAAAAAAAAAACGGACCTGTTTGGACTACAGATCTTTTTTTTTTTTTTTTGTATTAAAGTCAACTCTGCTCCTATCTAGAAATAATTAACATATTACAGCCCACATTCCTGTCCATAGTAATGGCCTCCATGGAGCAGAAGGTGTTTGTATGTGGTTCCTGGTAGTAAATTTTGTAAAAGGACCAGAACGAGGGGGTAAGTGAATAGGGATAATAGTGCATTTATTATTAATATGGTTATTCCAGAAACTACTGTGTGGGTCTGCTGCTTGTATAACTGCTGTATCTGTAGAGGATGCCATGAAGTTTAAGGGTTTAAAGCTCATACGTGGGTGATTGGGAGTCACGCTTCAGCAGTAATTTCAAGCACGGGGGGGGTTGGGGGGGGGAGGGGGAATAACTTTCATTACTCGCGCGGGTTTAAACCTTATTTCCCCCCGCGACAATACGATCGTATTGTACGCGCAAAGGGGGATGAGATAAGCGCAATCGTTGAGGAAAACACCTGCAATTACACGGCAAAATAAGCCGTGTGAACATACCCTAACTGTAAAAAAAAACACATAAAGATGGAATTTGAGACAGAGAGAAGAATTTTTGGGCATCTTCTCCACGTTATGACAGACGTAAATGTGTGGAGGTAGTAATACGGAGAAGTTTGCTTCTTACACTATGATCCTGGATACCAGGGGGCTATAAATGTGTGGTGGACACATGAAAAGATGCTGCTGGAGGTTTAATACTGGAGAAGTTTGCTCCTCCCTCACTTGTTCCCTGGATACCATTGGTCACAGAAAGACGCGCTGGAGGAAGTAATTGGAGAAGTTCTGCTTTCCCTACACTACGTTTAAACCCGGATCCAGGGGTCACATGACCTGGTGGGTCCATGATAAAAATGCTGCTGGGGGTAGTAATCGGAGAATTTGCTCCTCCATAAAGTTACTGTTTCCGGATACCGGGGTCACATGATAAGAACCGCTGGGGGGTATAATACGGGAAGTTTTGCTCCCCCATAATACTTTCCCTGGTTTACCAGGGGGACAGATAAAAACCTGGGAGGTGGTAAACGGGAGAAGTTCTGCTCCTCCATACATACTGTTACCTGGATACCAGGGTCACAGTGAATAAAAGACGCTGCGGGAGGTGGTAATACTGGAGAAGTTCTGCCCCCTCTTTACACTACTGTTTACCTGGATACCAGGGTCACTTTGACCTGTGTGGTGGCCCACATGATAAGAGCTGCTGGAGGAAGTAAATACTGGAGAAGTCTGCTCCTCTATACACTACGTTACCTGGATACCAGGGTCACATGATAAGACACTGCTGGAGGTAGTAATACTGGAGAAGTTCTGCTCCTCTATACACTACTGTTTTCTGTTGTTGGATTTCTAAACTGACGGATTCCGCCACAGTATAGTACAGATCTATAAACTGCGCCAGCCGAAAGCTGTGGCGCAGTGATTGTAAAATACCGTTGGATTATTAACTGCATTTTGACGTTGCCGTGTAGACACTTATCAAATGCTTTCCTCCTGTGGTGCGTTTAGGAAGCTCCAGGATCAAAGCCCTCCGTGACCTCAGACCTAGTCTGGATTGAATGTTGGATCTCTAGATATCAGACTAAGCTGCCTGTAAGTATAACATGACCCCAGACTCCCCCTATGCACATTCAGCTCAGCAAGTTATTTCAATGGAGAGAGGAGGGGGTGAATGGTCGCACAATAGAGGCTGAATGGAAATGCTGCATGGCCACTCCACTGTGCCCTGTACCTCCTCAGTACGGCTAGCAGGGGCTCCTGTCCTGCTCTGGAGGACCTGGACTGACCATGTGTTATATGATCATTCAGGGGCAGTTTTATACTCAGTGCCTTCACATTCTTATGACCACTAACTTATATGCATAGTAAGCGGTGTGTGCAGCAAGGACAACAGCTAGACGGACTGGGATGGATTCCATAAGGTCCTGGTCACAGGTATCTGGAGCCGACTGCATCACACAGCTGCTGGAGGGTGCATAGCGCCAGCACTACCATCCGGGTGGTGCCACAGGTGCTCTATTGCAAACCTCTGAAGTGTCCCTCTACTGTAAGAACTGTAAGGCGATGTTCACACGGCTGATTTTGGGCACGGATTGCAGCCTATTGCGCGCCATACTGCGCTGCAATACGGCTGAAATACGTCCCAGGCATTACGGTAATCCACAGTTCTCATAGAGAACTATGGATTCCGTCTCCCCTCATTGCTCGGAATTTCCCCCAGGCGGGCAGAAAGTGACATGCACATATCCTGGCGGGATACGCACCGTGGATAATGCATGTCTATGGGGCCGGCGAGCAGCCGCCTCCGCCCTGCCCCGTACACACGCCGTAATTGGGGGCGAAATCCGTCCTGCAATTACGGCGTGTATAAGCCGTGTGAACCGGGCCTAAAAACTGTGAAAGCCTTCCTGAGGAGGCTGGTCACAAACAGGAACTGTAAGAGTTTCAAGAAAGGCTTAGATAAACCCACCTGAAACTGAAGAATATGAATGCGTAGTAGCCATGTAAAATTCTGGATCCGGCTTTGGGGTTGGGGGAGGATTTCACCCGGGGGCAGATTTTTTCTTGCTTGTGGGTTCCAGGGCATTTAACCAGTGGGAGGCTGGGGGGTTAAATCAAGAAAGAAAAAAGGGGTAATGCCCCTGTTTAAATCCCCCCACCCCCCCACAGTTTGTAACAATGGAAAAAAACTGCCGCTCGGGGCTACTCCTTGAAATAAAGGGGAGTTTCTAAACCCCCGTAGAGCTTTGGGGCACAAAAACAGTTTCCCCCTGGGGGATTCCAAAATTTTGCCCACAGGACGGGGTAATCTGGGAAGGTGCTTTGGAGGGGTGGAGGATGCTTTCAAAAAAAAGGCTTGTTTTTTTTAAAATAGAAACACACGCCCCCTGGCGTAGGAATATTTCGGCAAAACCCCTTTAAAATTTTTTGTTTGCTCTTTGTTAGCAGGGGCAGTGACATCACCTTCCCCCGGGGAAAGCCCAAACAAGTAGGGTCAGAGGTCAGTGAAATCCCCCCCGAATTAAACCCCCATACACATTTGGGTTACGGGCGAGTGACTTCCCAGCCGGGCCCGAGCTATACAAGAGGGTTTTAAAAAAGAAAGAGTGCGTGAATAAACCTGCTCCTGAGCTCCCAAGTTGGGTTAGCGAGGCGCAGTGACATCGTGCTCCTAGCTCCTACACAAAGGGTTAGGAGGGTGCATGAAAAAAAGCCTTTTATGACCCCTTTTTAAAAAAATTTGGGGGTTGCAAGGTCATGCTGGGGTTGAGCCCATAAGGGGGGTTGAAAGGGCGCTCATCAACCTGCTCTGACCCCAAAAGGGGGTTACAGAGGTGAGGACCAGTTTAATATACACCAAAAGGGTTTGCGGGGGCGTGAAGGGTTCCTGAGCTCAAAAAAGTAGGTTACAAGAGGGCAGGAATGGTAAGTTTGTGGGTAGCGAGGTCAGTGCCCACACCTCTACTGGCCCCCATACACAAGGGTTAGCAGAGGTGCAGTTTTGGTTTCCCCCGGTCCTACCCCATTAGTTAGCAAGGCCATTTCATCGGGGTGTCCTAGCTCCTAAAGTAGGGTTGAGAGGTGCAGTAAATAAAATTTCCCCTATCCAAAAAAGGGTTGAGATCAGTATAATTGGCCTGCCCCTTTCCTTTACACACAGGGTTCAACCAGGAACAGCCTCCCAGCCCCTAAACAGGGGGTTACAGAGGGCAGGACACAGCCTGCTCCTAGTCCTACAATTTTTTACAGGGGTCAGTGATTTCCCCTGCCCCACTCCATACACAGTAGGGTTGAAGGGCGCAGTGACTACCTCTTGACCCCATAAAGGGGTTACGGGTGCGTGGGAAAACATTCCTCCCTGGCCCAACCCAAAGTAGGGTTAGCGGGGTGAGTGACATCAGGGGTCCTTTTTTTAAAAATAGGGACAAGGGCGTGAATACCTTTTGCCCTTTTCTCCTTAAAACATTGGGTTAGCAGGGGCGGTGACATCACCCCTCTCCTGACTCCTCCCAAAAGGGGGTTAGCAGAGGGCAGTGACTCAGCCTCTCCTGACCCCATACCAGAGGGTTAGCAGGGGGTGCAGTAATTTCCCTCCCTCCTGAGCCCTACACAGTGGGTTAGCAGGGGTGCAGGACTTTGGCCTGCTCCGAGCTCCAACCAGTAGGGTTAGCAGAGGGTGACATAGCCTGCCCCTGACTCCAACACAGTAGGGTTAGCAGAGGGCAGTGATTTTGCCTCCCCTGGCCCTAATGGATTTCGCCCCGAAATTTCCCGGGCCGGCGATGCAGGGGGGCGGGGTGGGGGTGCTCCCCCCGCCGGCCCCCTAGACATTCATTATTCCGGCGTGTAAGTAAAATAATGTGCTGTCATTATCTCCCCCCCGCTATTCCCCGAGCGGGAGGGAGACGGGATCCAAAGTTTTATAAAACTTGGATTACCGAAATGACTGGGACGCTTTCCACCCGTATGCACGCAAACCCGGGCAATAGCTGCAATCCGTCCCCGAAATAAAAAAGGGGAAAGGCCCCTTACGAATTAGTTTTTAAGTTGTTGTGTCAGGGGGACGCGTCAGAAATTTGTTTGCTGCCGTTGACCTGAATCTGAAGTTCTTGGGGCGTCAAGCAGAACAGTCCCGAAAAGGCCCCAATGTTTTTTTTGTTTTTGTACCAAAATCGCTGTGAAACCCCCCAACCCTTGGGGGCCTCACTTTACCTTCCCACCCCTTCGCTGCTGTTTGGTTCGGGAGTGCCCCTGATATTTAGGCCCGCTTGACGGGAAAAAAAAGTTGTCAACTCCCTTCCCACAATTTTTACATGTTTTTTGATGGTTTCTATTTCCCACGTTATTTTTAGAGGGGCTTTTTGTTCTGGATGAGCCCCAGTTCTTGACCGGGGCCTGGTGACTGGGCTGGGGGAGGGGCTGGGAACAGCACTGAGCAGTTTGTGTCCTCATTGTACCTGCAGCATGCTGAATCACTGCTGTCTTATGTAAGAGCAGTCGCCTGCAGACCGGATTGACCTCACCTGCAACCACACACAATGCAAGGAGGAACGGCCCAATCTATTGGTGCCAGGAAGTGTGTGAGAAGTGGACTCCCCTCTGCGTTTGACTATTTGTCAAAACGTGTACACTAAACGTATACCAAACGTGCACTATTTTGACATCCGTTTTTTTTTTTTTTTTTAACCAGCTTTTCAATTGGCTGTTGCCCATTTTTCCCTGCAATTTGATTGGGTAGATTTTTTATATTTTTATGATGGGCAACGAAGTTTAAACATGGGCCGACACGGGATACGTTTTTCCATTGCTGCTTTAAAAAGAAAAGGAAAATGTAAATTTAAATTTTTTTGCTTGAAAAAGGCGAAACCCTTTCTCCCTCCATCGTTTTAAAAATTAAACCATTGTGGCAGAAAGTTTAAAAAAAAGGGGACGATCCCAAAGCACGTTGCAATCGGCCCTATTAGGGGCAATGAACACAGAATGCATCTGGGGGTCTTTCAACAGACAAAAGGGCGTAGGGCGTATTTTATCCCCCAAAAAATTTTGCGGAGGCTACGTCAAGTGTAAACCCGGCCTGGCCACCCCTATATCCAGTTAGGAGTGGAAAAACATCAGAGACTTGTGTTCCGCTGGCCTGTTTTTGTTTGGCATCCATCTTTTCAGCTCACAGGTGATTTCTTAAACTGGGGGGCATTGAAAGGGGGGGTTTCCACATGGTTTTTGGGGTTTTTTTTTGTGTAAAAAGGTACAGCAAAACCATCAAAAACGCACCTGTAAAAACCCCCCAAAGGGCGCTTTCCCCACAACCAGTTTGGTGCAGTTTTAAGCAGTCATTAACAACTTTATTTTCAAAAAGCTTTTTTTCAATTGTGTAAACTGCACCAACACTGCGCTGTGTGAAAGCACCCTAACGAACTCTCAGCTGTGAAAGTACCAGGGTGGATTCTTTATCTGGTCTCTGGATATTTTTTCTTATTCAGCTGCAGAGTCGATGGAAGAAATATGAAAAATACAAAACCGTCTGAGGCACATAATAAATGGCAGCCATAGATTTTAACCTTTTGGAATAAATTATTTTTTTTTTTTTCTATTTTATCCAGGGCTGTGGAGTCGGCAAGCTGAAGTCGGGGGGACTCAGACTCCTCAATTTCCCAAACCTCCGCTCCCAATCCGACTCCCTGACCCCTCATACACGGCGCATGTTTAAGTATAGCTTTACTGTATAAAATGGCAACATCAGGCTGTTTATCCCTTATATACAAAAATCAAGCACTTAGGGGAAACAACACTGACAAGCAAAGGGTAAACAATGTTTGATCTTTTTTCACTTGTGGTAAGTTTTTGGGGTTGTTTTAAACCCCGGGGTTTTGGGGTCCTTTTTACGATCCGTTTTCGGCATTTTAAAAGCCGCCGGAAAGCGGCCGCAAACGCAGCATTGGATATTTTTTGGCCGTTTTAAAGCTTTTTCACCTGCGTTTTTCGCATCCGCTTTTTTGGATGCTTTTTTGGCAGAGGGGGGCCTCTCTGCCTTTGCCCCCGTTTCCCTTACGCCTTCGCCCCCGTTCCTTTAGCCTGTCTGCCCCCGTTCCCCTTTTATGTGTTGCCCCCCCTTCCATTCACTGCCTGTCTGCCCCCCGTTCCTTTTCTGCCTGTCTGCCCCCCCGTTCCATTCACGCCTTCTGCCCCCTCGTTCCTTCACGCCCGTTTGCCCCCCCCCGTTCCATTCACTGCCCGTCTGCCCCCCCCGTTCCTTCACGCCCGTTGCCCCCTCGTTTCCCTTCCTGCCTGTTGCCCCTCGTTCCCTTCAATGCCTGGTCTGCCCCCTCTTCCCTTCACTGCCTGTCGCCCCCGTTCCATTCCTGCCGTCTGCCCCCGTTCCATTCCTGCCCCCGTCTGCCCCCTCTTCCACACTGCCGTTGCCCCCCGCCATTCACTGCCCGTCTGCCCCCTCGTTCCTTTTACGCCCTTCTGCCCCCCCCTTCCCTTCCTGCCCCTGTCTGCCCCGCCGCTCACCGGCCTCCCGCCGTCTGTCTCTGCGCTCCCCCGCGCCGCCGCCGGGGGGCCCCCTCTTACTGCGCTCCCCCCGCGGGCCCCGCTCTCTTCTGCGGCTGCCGCCCCGCTTCTAACTGCGCTCCCCTGCCGCCGCCGTCTGCTCATCTGCGCTCCCCGCCCTTGTCCCCTCGCCTCCCGCTGCCCCGGGCCGCCTGCTCACCTGCGCTCCCCTGCCGCCGCTTGTCACCGCGCCCCGCGCCGCCGCCTTTTCACCTGCGCTTCCCGCCCGCCGCCCCACCCTCTCCCGCATCCCCGTCCCCTTCCACTGCGCTTTTTCCTCCGCTTTCGGATGCAAAGCGCAGCTGTTACGACCAGGAGGGGGGGAGCGCTTTTGGACAAGGCCAAAACGGGCTCCATTATTCCATGGGCGTTCATGGTAAAAAACAATAAAATTTTACATTCAATTTTTAAAGCGGATGCGAAAAAACGCAGTGCAGGGGCTCTCAAAAAACGATCGCTGATTCCCCCGGGGGAAAAGCGAGCGCTTTGCCATTTAAATTAATGTTAATCACACAAATTTTTAGATCCCTTTTGCGGATCCCCCAAAAAAGGTCACAAAAACCCGGTAACAAGCCTTAAAGAAAAAGCTGTATTGTATCCCCATCTGCGCCAACAGGCAATGTGTGAAAAGACCGGGTCAGTTTTTTGGTCAAGATAGCAATCGATCCAGGCCCCGAAGGATTTAGGGGTATTTAAAACCCAAAGGTGGTTTCCCAAAAACTAAAAAAATAACAAATTAACACTTTGATTTTTAGGAGCAAAACTGTAACTAAGCCGATCTAAAAACTTTCAAGTCAAGTTTAGTATAAGATAGTAAGAATTTATATAAAAAATTTCAGTCCTATGTACAAAGCTGAGGGGGTGGAGGATTGGCCTGAAAGTCACAATTTCAAAACATTGTTACCCCCTTTTGCTTTGTCAGCGAAAATTTTTTATTGGGGCTTACTTTAGGATACAAAAAAATTTTTAAATGCAAAAAACCCGCAGGAAAATTTGTGGAGTCTCTGAATTTGTTGTGAGAAAAAAGTATTGCCTCCCTCAGACCCTGCATACATGACCTCACATCTGATCTCATTTTTTCCAGGCTACAGAATGGCCTCTCCTACACTAACTTGGGTTGGGCGAAGCGGTGACCACAGGGGCAACATCTCTAACAATCTCAGGGTATAAAGGAATTGCCTCAGCCACGTCAGTTTTGGGTGAATGGTTAAACTCTTCTACTTCTTTGAAAACAGGGGAAAAAAATTTTTGCTGAAATCTTTTTGTATGGGGGGCGGAATTTTTTTCCCCTGGGGCGGGCGCTTTGCCCGTCCTTGTCATCATTTAACCCCTCATGTGAAAAGGGGCTGAAGATATGGGAGCATTTGAAAGGGCCGGACCCTTTTCCTCTTGTTCTTTGCACGGCATCAAACAACTGGACCCAACTTATTAAAATTTTTGGGGAAAGTCGGGGTCGATCCTTTTTTGACGCTCCGACTCCTGCAAAAAAAGGCCCCCCGCCCCTCCCACAGCCCTGATTTTATCGGGGGAGAAATTGGAATCATTTTTTTTGCCCATTTTTGGGGTTACAACCGTATTTTTCCGGGGGGATTTTTTTCCATGCACTAGTGACACAAATTATATGAGGATCTTTGCTTTTCCTTTTTTTTTCCTTTTGTGGTGGGGCAAAAAAAAAAAAAATGAGTATAACCCGGGGGCCAACTTTTTTTAAACACAAAAAAAGGGGAAAAACTTTATTGCTCAAATTTTAAACCGGGGGGGGAAAAAGGACAGCTACGGGGAATTTTAAAACCCCCTCACTTGCAGGATCAAAATGAACACGGTGGGTTTTTTTTAATACTACCTACACACATACACACATATATCGGGTTTAAAGTCCCCAATAAACGGGTATAGGCAGGTAAATGTCCCCAATAGGCAGGTTAGGAAAGGGTAAATACCCCCCAAATAGGCAGATATTTTGTCCCCAAGGCGGATTTTAAAAAAAACAAACAAAAAAACCCGGGTGCCCCCGTCTTCTTCCCGGTACAAGGGGGGGGGGATGACAAAAGCATCCTCTTCGGGCAGGGAGCCCCTCGCTCCGGTCCGAAATAGTTTTCGTCGTGTATGGGGCCCAGGGGAAAGCCCCTACAGCTGAAAAACCTCCCGCCGGCGCCGCGGGCCATGGCGGGCCCCCCGGGGGGCCCTTGACAGTGACTCGAGTATAACCGGGGGAGGGTTTTTTTCAGCACAAAAAAAAAATTCCCTGAAAAAAACCTCAGCTTTTCCCCGATTTAATAACGGGGTTTTCTTTTTTTTTTGAAACAAAAAAATTGTTTGCAAATTGGGGGAAGTTTTGTAGCTTTTGGGGTTTGTGGTGTTCAGTTACATAGCGGCCATAATCTGGGGGTTTATTCCCTCCGGGATTTTATCGTTATCTCCCGGGACTCCGAAATTTCGCCTTCTGGTAGTGGTGTCGGTTGGGTTTCCCAAAATTTTAAAAACTGCCAGGCGGGATTCCCTTTCAAAATATTTTGCACGTTGCAAGGGGGGAAAAAAAAAAACCTGGCAGACAGGGAGCGTTTATTCAGTTCCCGCTGGGGGTAATGAGGGACCTTTTCCCTTTCACCGGGCACTGACCCTTAAAGGTCAGCAGACCCCTACGTTTTTAGTTTAGTTACATGGTGCAGTGCTTTTCTCCCGCTCTTGACGCGTCCCCGGGGGTTTCCCCTTTTTTTTTCACGTACTCTTTACAGGGGGATGAGCGCTAAAGGTTCTCGGCACGCTAGGTCTGCTTTGGGTTGACGACCTTTTAAAGAGGATTTGTCAGCTCTCCTGACAATTCCTGTACTTGGACTCTCCAAGAAATAGTGATTTGGGAGCATTTGGTTTTAAAGCTTTTTATTGTGGCATTCCTCAGTTACTCTTCCTGGAAACGTTTTAATAAGGCTCAGTAAACATCAGATTTGTGGTGTGTTTGGAAGGCTTCTGATGTACACTTTAAATGTGCCCCCCTAAAATTAAAAAAGGCCCAAAAAATTTTGTTTTTTTTGGTCCTCGTTTAGCTGGTATATATCTGTATATAGCCTACCATTCTTTAGGAGGCCCCTTTAAAAAAAAAAAAAAAAAAGTATGTTTTTACCATGGCTGTGGGGTTGGAGTTTATAAAAAGGACCGACTCGAATCCAAAAAAATAAATAAATTGCTCCGTTTTAAGCAGTGCCAGGGCAAGAGGAATTGGGTCTTGCCGTGTTCCGCTCCAGTCTTCAGCCTCATCAAAGGGAGGTAATTTGAAAAGTATTTGGATGACATGGAGCGGTAAACGTTGCCGCAGGGGAAAAGATTCCCCTCTCATAGCAAACAGTTTTACTGATTTTAGAACAATTTTCACTTGCTTTCAAAGAATTTGAAAGTTCAAACCCTTTGGGGAATTCCTTTCCCGAGATTGTTAGGAGTTGCCCCTTTGTCCCCCCTTTGGCCACCAACCAAGTTTGTGAGGAGGATTCCCTAGTGGAAATAATTGGGGGTGTGGGGCATCTATGAAGGATCTGATGTATTTCTAAAAAATTCAAAGATCCCCAAATGTTGTTCAGGAGTTTTTGTTGAAAAATGTTTTTTTTCCCCTTATTTAAGCATTTTGGGTATTACAGTTTATGGAATTTTTTTGTGTTCTAAAATTTTATCCAATAAAATTATTTTAGTTCTCCAAATAGCTTGTTATTGTATCAAAGGGGAAAAAACCTGTGTTACCCTTAAATACAGTAAAATTATCATTAGAATGCACCTGTAGAAAAGTGGGTCGGACTTTTTTGGGTGTTTTTTTCAGTGGGGACCCGTGGGAGGGTGCCCCGCTTTTGCCTCCATTTAACGTATACGGCTCAGTGTGTACATTAAACATTTATAGCCCCCATTTAACACACTCTCCAGTCCGTACACGTTAATTGGAGGCCATAAATTCTATCTGTCTGTAGCGGCATGTAGTTTTTTTCGATGCTCCTAATATGTTTTTAATGGGAAATGAATAAACTGTGTGTCTTAACATATTTTTTGGATACGAGTGCTGGATTTTCTATTATAATATTTGCCAAGAGGACGAGTTTTAGAAAATCCCAAGAAAGCGTTCAGAGAAGACTGGAGGGAAAAGTGGGTTATCTTTGTTCGGAATGAGTGGACCGGATATGTCCAGCAGGGTTTCTTGAGGTTTAATTTTGCATACGATGGCTAAGGTATGGGAGGCAGCAAAAGAGAAGTTCTTGGGATTAAACAAAATGGAATCGGCGGACTAAGGAAGAGAGACCAAAGACAAGGGACAGGAAGTCTGAGCAATATAGACCTGTAACTTGCATCAGGGATAAGGTCCAAGGCCAGGTAATAAAGCCTACAGTCCAGAAGACCTACTCCGCCCTTGTCCTTCGATCTACTCAGAACCTCCCTGCTGATTCTTGAATGACATTGGTGCCAGATGAAATTGGAGAAAAACAATGCGTTTTTTTATCCCAAAAAGAAGGCGGGGAAAGGGGAAAATTGGATATTTTTGCAGTAGATAGCGAAATTTTGGAAGGAGGGATCTGTAAACGTTCCTGTCCCAAACCAAAGAGAAGATTTTAAGTCTCCATACCTGAAGGGTTTGGTTAAATTGGGAGAGTAGAGGAAGAAAGTGGAGGTCAAATAACTGTCCGACGTTAGAGGGGATTTTAGTGTCTAAGGAGGAGATTGCTTGTGAGAGCCAGGAAAAGAGGAATGCTATTTTTATTAAAGAATTATAGATGGGTCCAGGGAAATATTAAGGGCCTCCGATTTGGAGTGGTTGATTTTATAGTTAGACCAGACACTAAAGCGCCTCTGTTCCGACATCAGAGATGGGAGGGAGACCTGAGGATTGGTGGCTTAGATCTAAAGATCATCTGTGAAGGCAGAACACTTGAATTCGCACTCTCGCACTGATATCCGAATTGAGGAGAACCGGGTGTAGGAGGTGTTCCATTATCAATACATATAATAGTGGGGACAAGGGACAACCCTGTCTTGTTCCATTGTGGATAGAAAAACCTTGCGATAGGGAGCCATTGATCTTAACTTGGGCTGAGGGGGATTGATATGAAGCTAGTATTTTGGAGGTGAACATGGGGCCCAAACCTAAATGGGTTAGAGTTTGGGTTATGGAGGGCCAAGAGATTCTGTCAAAGGCCTTTTCGGCGTCCAGTGAGAGGATCATCAAAATAATGTTGTGGGACAGAGCGTGATGAATTATATCTAGAGTCTTGAGAGTATTGTCCTTAGCTTTCCTCAAAACACATGCAAAAAATGGGTCATTACTCACTGGACTAGACTTAACCCAGTAGCATATAGGCCAGAGATATCTGCTACTGGGTTCAGTCTAGTCCAGCCATTGAGCTGTGAATCTGGCCCAAAAAATTGTTGTGTTTTTTCCCTAGCTTTCCTCCCAAGCACAAAACCCACTTGATCTGGATGGACGAGAGAAGGAATATATGTTAAACCGGTTCGCCAGTAGCTTAGCATAAATCTTAAGATCCATGTTTGGTAGTGAAATGGGCCTATAAATTCCACATAATTTGGGGTCTTCTGTGATTGGGGGAAAATGTGAAGTGGATGAGATGTGATTAAAAGCTGTTAATAAAGCCAAGGAAATGTGGGATGCGAAACTGTTAAAGAACTTGGCTGGGAACCCATGAGGTCCCAGACTTTTGTCCCTAGGGAGGCCTGCCTTATATGACGGCTTATAGTTCTTCAGGAGAGAAAGGTAGTTCCAGAGCCCGGATGGCTTCAGTAGAAAGGGATGGAAACGGAGAGGAGGGAGAGGAGTGGTTTTGAGAGGGGAATGCATGTGGCTTGGGTAAGTTATAGAAGTTAGAATAAAAGGAATGGAATGCCCCAGCAATATCCGGTGTGGGATGAAGCAAATCCCCAGAAGGGTTTTTGATACAAAGGATGAAAGAGAGAGATCCTCTCCCGTGTTCCTCTAGTTAGGAGACGCCCACTCTTATTGCCATGTTTGTAGAATGTATTATGACAGGATTGTAGATATTTGCCCCAAGAGGCTTCAAGGAGGCGTTTCGCATCTAGCGTCCTTAATTGCAATTCTTTCAAAATTGAGTCAGATCGAGTTTGCTTATGAATTAATTCTAAAGAGGCAATCTTCTGCAAGGCCACTCAAAGGGAATGGGCTCTCTCTTCCTTCAGACTGCTGCCATGTTTAATAAAGACCCTCTAAGATTGCACTTAAGGGCCTCCCATTTAAAGATGGGGGCCGTGCTGTCATTAGCATGATCGGAAAGAAACTGGTCAACGGTTGTTTTGAGATCTACAGCACCTACCGCATCGGAGCGCAGGGTTTCATTCGGCCTCCATGTTTTAGTTTGCTTGGACATGAAGGGGACATGAAGAGAACAGAAGATAAGGGCATGGTCTGATACGAGGATATTCCCTATAGAGGTAGATTGGAACCAGGGCAAAGCAATGTGTTGGATTAGGATATGGTCTTTGCGTCTGTATGTGTCATGCGGATTAACGTAGACATTGTAATGTTTAGTGGTCGGGTGCTGAAGCCTCCTTTGGTCACACAGTTGGAGTTGTAAAAAGGCTCTTTTGACCTTCTTAATGGAAGAATAAGAAAGTGCAGGTCGGCCCGTGGACTTATCTAATGTTGGGTCTAATGTTAAATTAAGGTCACCACAAAATAGGACAGTACCTTGCAGGAAAGGAGAAGTTTTACTGATGTGAGCAAGGCGAAAAGGGACCTGTCCTTGATTTGGGGTATACACATCGACAATGCTAAAGTTATGGCCATTAATAGAGAAGATGAGAATGATCTATCTGGCTTTAGCATCTATTACACAGTTTATGACTTAGTGGGGCAGGGATTTATGTATGGCTCTTGCAATGCCCTTTGTTTTGGAGTTTGGGCAATTGGCGAAATGCCACTTGGTATAGGACCGATCTTGAATTAGGTGGGCTTGAAGTGCGTCTCTTGAAGACAATGAATGTGTGTCTTCTGACGGTGAAAATAATGCCAGATTTGCACTCTCTTCATGGGTATGTTGAGGCCTTTCACATTAAAGGAGGCTATTTTAAATTCCCCCCACTGCTCAAGATAAAAGAGGTGCAGGAGAGGAGCACAGCACCACCGCGAGAGACGAGGGGGAGAGAGAAGGAAAGAAAAAAGAAAAAGGGGGGAGATAATCGTATGCAAATAAGGTTAAGGAGCGTAAATAAGCACCTAACAGGGAAGCCACTGGGCCCATTGGCAGCCCAAAGTGGAGTCCCCTGTCTGTTGGGGGTATGAGGAAGGGACACATCACAAGAGATGGCTCCTAGCATGAAAATGTAATGACAACCTGGCTAACAAGTGAAACAGTTTAAGCGTGTAAGAAGAGGACATAGGGTCACGTGATAAAAAGATGAACTATCAAATAAGTTGTTTAAGTATGAAAACCGCATATACATAGAGAAAGTAGTACACTTTAAACCAAGTGTACAACACTCATGGTTCTGGGCGAGAGAGGACAGATAGGCCTTGGGTGGTTGGAGGAGAAGATCCTAAGGGCCGCTGGCTTTGGTGTCCAGATTACCTCGGGGTAGACCTCTTCCAGATTCTGGTGGAGTGTCCTGGGGTCAAGTCTCTTCAGGTTTCTGGAGGAAGATGATGAGGAGGTAGACGGCCACTCTGATAGTGATATTTGAAGGGCCTGCAAGAAGGAAGGAAGATCTTCTGGGGAGTGTACTGAGAAGGCACGTTCTCCCATGGGGGTAATGCGGGTGAATGGATAGCTCCATCTATATGGAATGTTTCTTTTAGTATATTTAGAATCAGTTTAAGCATGGCCCTTTGCACTAGCGTAAGGCGGGAGAAGTCTGGCAAGATCTGGAGATGCGACTCGTTCTAGTTTTCTGTAAAGGTATGTTCACACGGTGTGTTCAACACGTTTTTGGATACGTTTTTATTCCGAAAAACTTATTCAGAAGCACTGTATAAAACGCATCCAACATGATTTGGGGTATACTCATCGACAATGGTAAAGTTATGGCCGTTAATAGATAAGATGAGAATGATCTGTCTGGCTTCAGCATCTATGACACTGTTTATGACCCGGTGGGGTATGGATTTATGTATGGCTATTGCAACACCCTTTGTTGCATAAAAAGCATCCAACATGCAGATGCGTTTTTGCTGCAGCAGAAACGCACCCTATAGGTTTAAATAGGGCGTCTGCTGCGTCTTTCGGATCAAGAATTGAATTGTCAATTCTTTAAACGGATCCGAAAGACGCAAGTAATCATGTATCGGTGATCACTCATCTGAACACTGATGTGTTTTACATTGAAAGCAACGTAATTCACACTGCACATTGTTAGATGCCTGTTTGGACCCTATAGAGTCCGGAACACGTATCCAAACACGCATCTAAAAACGTATTGAACACGACGTGTGAGCATCCAATAAAATTTCGTCTTTAACCTCTTAAGCTGAACACCTGAAAAGTACTTAATGACCAGAACATTTTTTTTAGTTTTTGCCTCCTTGTGTTTCAACAGTTGTAACTTATTTATTTTTTTCAATGATGCAGTTGTATGAGGCCTTGTTTTATTCGAGACAAGTTGTACTTTATGGGGGAATAGTTTAAGTTCACTTCTAAATAATTGCAATATTTTTTTATATTTTTTTTTACATTTTTTTTTTTTAATATTTTTTTATTTTTTACACCATTCACATTTCACACTTGTTAGATTAATTCTACAGGTTATTACGGTTGTGTGGATACCTAATATGTGTAGGTTTTTTTGTGTGTAATTTATGCACATTTTTTTTTACTAAATATTTATTTTTTATTTTTTTTTTTATTTTTTTTTCTTACACTTTTTCTGTTTTTTTTTGTTTGTTTTTTTTTACTTTTTTTTGACTCCCATGAAGGGATAACTGTTTTATTTTTTATTTTTTACACTTAATGTATTAGCATATTCATATATGCTAATACATTATAATCTGTCAGTCTGACACAGGCAGTGATCAGGACAGCACACAGTCTGCCCTGATCACTGGCTTCATACACAGACAGCTCTGGGGCCACTCCAGGTCCCCAGGGCTGACTGTGCAGCCGTTCCCCGGGCTCTGTCGGGTCACCGGATGTTCTGATCACCCGACAGAGCAGGGGAACCATTTTGATTGCACTGCGGTGAGGATCCGCCGCAACCTGGTGCTCGCAGGAGATGCTCTGGGATCGGGCCTGTGTAGTACAGCACCGAACCCAGCACAGTTGCGGCGCCGGGCGCCGCAAACTCCGATGTCTGCAGCGACGCCAAAAGACGTCGCTGCAGACGAACGACCCGCACCAGCCGCCGGCAAAAGACGGTGCGCGGTCGTTAAGGAGTTAAGCCCAGAAGGTGAGTTTCGTCTGTGCAGATGAGTGCCCCTTTAATTTTTCAGCCTTATATGTGACACAGCTGATTACATTTCTTAATTATTTTTTTCCACCACTTGTCTAATTTTAGCCCCAGCATACGGCGACACTAATTGCAGTGCGGTACTGTATATGAATATTTATGGTGGCAGTCGCGGTTTAATGCACCTAATATATGAAGGCTTTAAAACCAGGATATTAAAATGGAAAAGCTGAAAATGATTGGATGGCAGCAATTATTGTTCCTATGGAGACCAGAAATGTGACAAAATGCGCGGCCGTGGGAGATGCTTCTGCCCACAGCGTTAGGTAATCTCGTGCGGCTCCTCTGCCAGACTATTATGTAGATGTACAGGAACGTACCCGCACCTGATAGTGTAATAATCTGGATTATTGGACAGCCATAAATCTATATCAGTGGGTAGAGGGCTGCTACCGGAAATAAAATAACACCTGCTACTATTGCTGTCCTCGTATACGTAGGTAGAATCTCACGCCTGAATGAATATACAACCCCGACGGGTGCACTTATCGCCCATTTATTCCTGTTCTACAAATAAAATCATTGCGTAGATGTGATCCAGTTCTATGCGCATGAAAAAACTTTGAGATTCTTAGTTCACACGTTTTGATCAAAAAATGTTTACGCCACCCCCGGCTTAAAGCCGGGGGTGGCTTAAACATTTTTTGATCAAAATGTGTGAACTAAGAATCTCAAAGTTTTTTTTTCATGTATGATAGATAGCATAAATGCTTCTTTAGAGGGTTCCATGTATTGTATCGCCCTTTTACCAGTTCTATGCGCTTCTCAGCAGATAAGCAGCACTAGCTCCATAGGTTTGCTGTCAGTGAATGCGAACACTCCTGTTTACTTCAGAGACTGCAAACCTGTGTCTTGAAAATGATGAGGAACTGGAAAACTTGGCATATTAGAAAGCCGTGGAGCTTCTCATTTATATAGTGATGGGGAGCAGTATAGTGTAGATGTCGGGAGCCTTTCCCGAAAAGCTCATGGAGAGGACATGGCCTTATTTTTGGCCCCCTTATGGCTTTACAGGAACGTCTCGTGATCTAGAATAATTCCTAACCTGCTGATTCATCACTGTGTGCCATCGGCAGAGGTCTGAGTGGCAGCTAGCGTGGCGTAGATATGTTTTTGACTGGTGGACCATGTTTTACAAAGGATAACCACCTAATATGTACATGAATTGAGCAACCACGCTGTACCATAGAGAGCCTTCTCCCATCTCTCAGTCACGTTCAACATATAGATCAGGTACGGTGCAACATACCGTTTACCCAAAAATAAGGCGGTGTCTTGTATTAATTTTTGCTCCTAAAGACGAGCTGAGACTTATTTTTAGAGGATGTTTTTTTTTTCTATGAACAATAATTCACATTTATTGTTGAACAAAACATCAACATGTATTAATATACTGTAGTGATCTCTTCACAAGCATCAGCATAAGCAGCCAAACTCTGAATTGCATCAAAAAATGTACTAGGTCTTATTTTCGGGGAAACAGGGTATATAAGTATTTAATCAAACGAATCCTTGTGCATGCAGATTAGGGCACTGTTCTAAAACTATCAACACTTGGATTTTCCAGCAATCTTGGTAGATTGGGACCATCAGACACCGGGCGGAAGCGCCGCCCCCTTTCTCATGCCTCTCCCCGAAACATCGTACAGCTGTGCGTTACGTTCTGCCCGGTGTCTGATGGTCCCAATCTACCCAGATCGCTGGGAAATCGGATTGACTGAGTTGAACGGCTAAATAAGAGCCGCGATATGGACACTTGAGTATACCACATATGTTTAAATCAAAGTGTCGGATGTTTTTGAAGTGCCCTAATCTGTATGCGCAAGGATTCGTTTGAGTAAATACTTATATATGTTGCACCGTACCTGATCTATGGGTTGAAAGGACCATGTTTTATCACATTGATTTCTTAAAGGGGTTATCCTATCTCGCAACGTTGGGTTTAAAGCCAGAGAAAACCTCTGAGTACAGGGAGAGGGCGCTCTAGCACATTTATACCCGAGCAAGTGTGCCTGGCTATGTTTGGAACTCTTCCATAAAAAAAAAAAGTGCGGTCATCTCTCTGGTCTCTGATGTCGGCAAATGGCGAGCTATGAACTGGCTTCTATAATACATGAAAAAAACTTTGAGATTCTTAGTTCACGTTTTGATCAAAAAATGCTTACGCCACCCCCAACTTACAACGGGATCTCAAGGCGGGTGGTCCTACTCTATTTTTACCTCTCACTAGAGTCAAATTTAGACTTCTCATTGGGTCAACAGACCTCCATAATCCAGAGAGAAAAATAATAATAATAAAAAAAAAAAAGCACCAACCTTGCACGCAGAGTGCACTGATATAACAAGCTGTGGAGGTGAGGCATCCATTCCTCCCTATATAAATTAAAAGCAATATATGCCAAATACAACGTATAGTTCTGCACAAAAAAAACATTTCTGAAAAACACAATGTGAACCTGGGTGCCACTGGCTTGGTTGCGGCATATATATATATATATATATATATATATTTTTTTCTCTCTGGATTATGAAGGTCTGATTGACCCAATGTGAATACACGCCACGAGTAATGAATGTCAGTGGGGCCGCTGTTGGCATCCCCCCGCCCCGCACCGCGGGAGTACGCACGTATTAGCGTGAGCTCCCGAGAGATACAATGTACTGCGGTGCGTACAGTACGCCCTGCAATTATGCCAGGTGTTTGGGACTCGCGCTGATCGGCGCATACTCCCGCGACGCAGGAGGGTGGGGGCAGCCCGCCGGCCCCATAGACTGTCATTACGCGCCACAAATAAATGACATGTCACTTATCTCCCCGCGCGTACAATACGATCATATTGTACGAGTGGGGAGAGGAGGCGTAATCCATAGTTCTCATAATTTCGGCGTGCATCTTGCTCATATTTGAACCAAATACAACGCGAAATGTGCGCCGAAATTTGACCGTATGAACATACCCTAAGGGTTCATGCAGGGCTGCGGAGTCAGTAAGCCAAAGCTCCGACTCCTCAATTGTCCTGACACTGACTCCGACTCCACAGCCCTGGGTTCACTCCCACATTATAGCTCTTACTATGTCCCCATATTGCCCCTCTGGGTGCATTAGATTTTATATGGAGGCTCACACAGGTTCTTTCTCACTTCTGGTTTTTTAACCTTGCCAGATGACTCTGCTTCTGTCTCTTATCTAGTTAGGTTACTGCTTGAGTTCATTTTGGATTTTATAGTCGCGGTTAATGGTAGTTCACTCGACAGTACTCACCTAGGCCTGTACGCCGCTCTTGGCCATCAGATCTTCAGTTCATGTGAGTTCAGGGCAACCCTGCCAAGAACGCAACTTTAACAGCTGGTGGAACGGCCGGCTACATTTATTGCGCAGGCAGAAAATTAGGGTCATATCTGTGGCTTTCCTGAGGCTGTGAATAAAATGACTAATCCCACGAGGCACAAGGCAGGAGCTTTAACAGGTGCCGGGGATCTGCAATGAAAAAGGGTGACAATGAGCTGTGTACACAGATGTTAAAGGGTAACCCCCCCTCCCAAAGTGAATAAAATCACAAGTAAATATAAAGCCATTAGCGGTAAGATTGTTGCAGAATCTAGACTTAAGTCTCCTTGACCTATATCACGTCGTAGCAAAGCAAATGTGCTTATCTGCGTTCTAATGAAGCTGTCATTCTCTCGCCCACGAGAGTTCTAGCTGTACTGGAATTTTTAATAACATGACATGGTTATTCAACCTTGTTTCTACAGACTCTATTTAACCACTTCAGGATCAGACTACACAGAGTTTGTTTGTAGTCTGTAACCATGGAGACACATAGGTCTGCATAGGTGCAATACAGGGCTGTGAAGTCGGCAAGACACCGACTCCTCAATTTCCCAAACCTCCGACTCCTGACTCCCTCATACATGGCGAATGTTTAAGTGATATTACCATTTTACTACAGTAAAGTTAGCAGGCCATTTATTACCTTATGATACAATAATCAAGATATTTAGGTAGAACACACACTGACAAGTAAAAGGGTAACAATGTTTTGATCTTTTGAACACTTTTGAGTAGAGTTGAAGAAAAAGCTGTATTTGTATCCAAGTCCAGTCTGCACCAACATTGGGAACATGTAGGAGAGACCTGGGATCGGATTTTGGTCAAGATTCAGAGCCCAGAAGCATTCAGGCAGTATTGAAAACCAAAGGTGGATTTCCCAAATACTAACAAAATAAAAATTAACATTTAGATTTTTAGGAGCAAAATGATGACAATGCAGTTACAGGAAAGAATCTGCAGAACTAAGCAGGTGCTAAATACTTGCAAGTTAAATTTATGTATAATATAGGTAAGATGACTGTATATAAAATTACAGTAGCCTCATGTACAAAGCTGTAGTGGATGGGGAGATATGGAGCCTGAAAGTCACAAGTTCAAAACATTGTTACCCTTTTGCTTGTCAGTGTAAAATATATTTATTGGATATGACTTTAGAACACAAAAAAATGGAAATATGCAAAACACTGCAGGAACATTTGTGGAGTCTCTGAATTTTTTCTGAGAAATAGTATTGCCTCCATCAGATCCTGCATACATGACCTCACATCTGATCTCATTATTTCCAGGCTAGAGAACAGCCTCTCTACACTAACTTGGGTTGGGGGCAGTATGGAGTATGAAGGAATTGCCTCAGCCAGTTTTGATGAAAGGTTGAACTCTTCTTCTACTTTGAAAGCAGGTGAAAAATTTTGCTGAAATCTGTTTGCTATGGGAGCAGAATCTTTTCCCCTGGGGCAGCGCTTTGCCTGCTCCATGTCATCAATTACACTCCTCATGTGATGAGGCTGAAGATATGGGAGCAGTCGCACTGGCCGGACCCAATTCCTCCTGCTCTTTGCACTGCATCAAACTAACTGGACCAACTTATTATATATTTTGGGAGTCGGTCCATTTTATGATGACTCCGACTCCTGCAAAATAGGCACCAACTCTGACCCCACAGCCCTGGTGCTATATACACAAAAAGGTAGTTTTTGTATCAAAACTATGACCGCTAATAAGACATGTCAATGTCTAAAAAAAGAAAAACACAGAATAAAACAATGAAGGTGTGAACACAATTTTAATGTTGCAAGCATAGATATGGACATGATGACACTAGTGGACCTTGTTGAATCATTACGGGTAAGTGCATGCAGGATAAATTTTCCCCCTACATTTTCTGCAGATAAAAATCTGTAGCAGACTTGGGAGGTGGATTTTACCCCATTCATGTCAATGGCAAGAATTTGCAGTAAATCCTTAATAGAAATTGACATACTGTGAATTTAAAAATCTACACTTCTGGTCAACACCGTGGGTGCGAGATTTGTAAGATCATATGGATGTTACACATGACTGTTTAAGGATTTTTCTCAGCAAATCCGACCTGTGTGCATTCACAGTTCGCAGTGTTGCATGCTGCATTATTTTAGGGTGAGAATACATGGCATGTTCAGGTGCGCTCACAGCAAGACTGTGGAGTGGCTGAGAACCATGTCAGCATGTTGTGCCTGTGGTTTTTAAATTGGTTATTAAATGGCTGCAAATTTGCAGATGAACATTAGAAAAACCACATGGCCATCAATGTTAATCAGTGACCATGGCAGTCCTACTGCCATTTCATCTTCTCCTGTTTATTAGGCCAGCAATGTTTGTTTGCTCTGACCACGCACCTGAGCTAGTTAGCTCTCTATAAAGTGCAGCTGAAATTGGCAGTAAGTGTATAGTATAGAAGTTTGGATCCAGTCTATTCCTGCTGTGTTGGATTGCTCTGTCCTGTCTTTTGTCAGTTCACTTGTGTCAAGCTAGAAGTATCTTGTTTCTTTTCTGTCTCATTTGGCCTAATTTTTTTATTTTTTTATTTTAGAAATATAGATTGTGTTTTGTCTAGTTTTTGATGGGCCCTGAGCAGGACTCGCTGGGTCCTACAGCTATGGGCAGTTCTTAACTTAGCGACATATTTAAGGGAAAGGTGTAGAGTTTGAAGAGTTCTCCGGGACTCTTTATTTGTTATGGGGCTCACTACTTAATTATATTGAACATTGTAATTTAAAAAATTAATATGTTCTGCTTTGCAAAACCAAAAAGAGAGCCCTTTACTCCCCTTCTTCCTACTTCCTGCAAACCCTGTGACGTTCATTGATCACATGGCCTCAATGGAAGTTTTGTCATCACTCAGTGGGTGTGGTTTGAAGCCAGGCTCAACTCAGAACCACCCTCAGACCTCCTGTAGTGGGCATGACCTGAGCAGAGAAAGATCTGGCTGCCTCTAGTAGCTCATCAGTCACTATGTAAACAGAGGTGCTGACAGGGATGTAATCATTCAAGTACAGAGCTGTGGAAACATACAGTGATAACTATTTGTACATGGGGACTCATCATTGCTAGCTGCTAGAGTCTAGCTGCCTTCCTTATTTTGTACTGTTTTTAGCTCTTCTGATAAGAGATGTCTTTTTGATACATTAACCAAATAGACCTTTTCACCTGGTCAGAAGACTTGTATTGTTTTATTGGCTAAATGTGCATTAGGACCTCTGAGATTATCCAGCAGCAGTCAGAAAAAAGTCTGCCTACTGCTCTTTATATAGTAGTGGTGCCAAGGTAAAGCATCATGAGACACTGTTCTGACATCATTGAGTGCAGGGATGATGCCACATCCCCTACAGCAGACATAGCTTTCCCATGATCAAACACTGATTGTTGTGGGGGATGTGACATTGCCCACCTTTCTTGGATGCTAGATAGGCTACCCAGTATTCTAATGAAGCTGTCTTTATCTCACCCACGAGAGTTCTAGCCGTACTGGAATTTTTAATAACATGAAGGTTAATGCCACCTTCCCCAGAGCAATCAGAGTTATTGTAATGGGGTAGCTGTGTACCTGCTGTGGGGGATGTACAGCACATACATAGAAACCTATAAACCAAATTCTATATATGGAGCAGAGGTGCAGGGGCATGAGGTGTACATGTCTAAGAATGATGATGTAAGCGTGTACAGGGTAGGGCTGGATAGGGCTATGAGGATTAGAGGGTGAGTGCAGAGAGTTCTTAGATTATAACTGCAGTGCATTGCGAGACTTGTGGGAAATAGCTGCAAGAGAAGTACTGACCCTCCCACAAGCAGAAAGTTTCATTGATCTTATGATAGATGAATAAGGAGGCAAAAGAAAAGGAAAGAATCACAGGAAGGTAGTGGAATATCTTGTCCATATAAATGCTGTTTATAGTGTTCTATGAAATCAGTAAAGGGGTTGTCTCATTACATCGTTTCATCTTACTTCAGTCCTGTTTTCTCGGCTTCATTTTTGAATTCAGGGGCGTGTTTACTAGCTACTACTGGCCATCAGTGACGAGCTGCTGAGGACACCAGGTCTATAGCTATAGCAACCAGTGTTGGCTGCCTAGCAAAAGAGAGGGAACAGGTCTCTAGCTATAGTGACCTGAGGAGCTGATGCAGCCCATACAAGAAGGGATATATCAGAGTAGGTAGGACACTGTTACTGGACACATATTGCAAAGTGACTTGTAGTAAGACAACCCCTTTAAGCTTAGTATCTTTCATTTTAGTGGGCTTTTTTCAATTTATTACATTTCTTATTTCTGCCATTTTTTCAGTACTATAGAAGATCTTAAGGTGAGTTCACAGTTCACACAGTGTTTTGCGGCAGATACCTGTGCGCTCCACAAAACATGGGGTGTTTTAGAAGTATGCGCTGGCCCCATTCACTACTTTCACCTGCCGCACGATATGCGTCGGAGAAGATGGATGTTAATCATAGCTCTCTATGAGAGCTATGAATTACTGTAGTTACAGACCATATTTTGGAGCGTATTACAGTGCAATTACGCCCCGAAATAAGGTCTGAAAGACGTAATGTAAATTTACCCTCACTTGTGCCATGGACCTAAAGTAAAAAAAATGCCACCCATAAAGGGTTTTCCAAGACTTAAAAAAAAAAACTCCATACCAATTCCCACTGTGCTAAAAAGAAACTAACACTTACCTCTCCCATTACCACTGTTCCAGCGCTCCAGTGTTTCCACCCCCCATTCCCTCACTGATGATGTCACGTTAATGGATCACATGACTGCAACCAATCTCTTGCCTCATCAGTCATATGCTTGCATGTACAGAATTTGATTGGCTGTTGCATCGTGTGATCCATAAAAACTGGAGCTCTAGCAGCGCTGGAACGGTGGTGATGGGAGAGGCAAGTATGGGTACATTTTCTATTTTAGCACAGTGAGAGGCGGTAAGTAGGGTTTGAAAAGTCTTGGGAAACCTCTTTTAAAAAAAAAAAAAAACATTGCAGTGGATTTTATATTTCACTCATGCTTGTCATATGAGCTACACTCTGTGTGTAAAATCAGCCTTGGTCGTCCCTCACATGCTTTTTTTTTTTTCTTTTTCTTCTTCCTCTTACCCTCCCCTAGTATTTTTTGCCTTTGAAACACACCATGAAATTCAAACGTTTTTCATTGTGTTTTTTTAACAATCGTTTTTTCAGTTTGCTACATTTCTAACATGCTTTTTTTTGGCGCTTTTCAATTCCTGTAGAGAAGCGTATGGGAAAAAACGCCAGAGAAAAACGTCATGCCTAAAGCATGCTGTGCTTTCTAAAACCCCAGCAAGAAGAAGAAAAAAATGCAAAGAGTCAACCAAGAAGCAAACACACACACACACAATTTGGCACAAGAAAACGGCTTGGGTCCCTGATTTATGTCCCTGAGGCTATGTACACACAATGAGTATTTCAAGTCAAATTGGAATCTTGAAAAACTTGTATAAAACCGAAAGTAAACCATCCCCTTTGACCAAAAAGGAAACAAGTGCTCTGCTGCTCACCAGCCGTGATGTACTTTCATGGAATAGGAGTCCAATAACACAGTCCTTTAAAGAGGATTTATTGTTTGAAGCTTTCGCACACTTGAGCTGTCTCTATCTGTTTCAACTTCAAATACATGGGCGAGTCTCTCCTCTCAGTAGGCGTGTCTCTTCTTCTAGGAGGCGAGTTTTCTCCTCACTGAAGAGTTGTGACATCATCATTCTGTGTGAAGCAGGGGAAGGGAGAGGATGTCAGCTCTGCAGCCCTCCTGCAGTGTTCTCAGCTAGAGGCTGCACAAGCTCCTTGTAACTAGAACAACTGCATTGGTGTAAGCAGATCACCTGTAAGGATGTAATCAGTTATACACACAGCCTGAACTGATGAAACACATGGGAGGAATGCACACTGCCCTCCCCCCACCCCCTTTTTCCCCTCTGTTATCAGGCAGGAGGTAAACAGACTGTATAAGGCTGTGTTATCTGGGTGATGGTAACAGACTTTATAAGGCTGTGTGATATGGGGGGAGCACAGGGTAGAAGACTGTGTTATATGAGGGGAGAGTGAATCTATCAGCTAGATGGTCAGTGATTGCCCAGATCGTTCACCTTAGAGCTGGAAGATGAGTATAGAACTAGCAGCCATCACAGGCAGTTAGTTTCACTTTTGTTTCCCACAGCTCAGAGGGGAGTAAGCACAGAGTGCAGGCAGCCAATCACAGCGCAGGGGGGCGTTATCCATACGGGGGTGTGTCCGAACAGGTTGAATGACATATCAGTCAGCCAATTGCAGAAAAAGGAGTGTGTCCCTCCAGCTGCTGCAGAAATAGCTATAGATGCACAGAAAAGCTCATATCTGCTATACTAAGTGATTTAGGTAATGCAAACCAATTGCAAAAGTTCGTATTTTTACTGTCCCCATAATTTGAGATATGATCTTTGTAGCGAGAAAACCCCTTTAAGTAAATATCCGATGCAAAGAAAAGCCATCAGACAGCAGGCAACTCTCTAGTATGTCTTCCTGCACCAGAATAATTTAAAATAATAAAGTTTAATTCATACTATATTAAAAACATATAGCTCCCATCCTCTGACGCGTTTCGAGCCATTCGGCTCTTACTTGTAGAGTAAATGTGTCAGAGGATGGGAGCTATACAGTTTTAATATAGTATAAATTAAACTTTATTATTTTCAATTTACCTGGTGCTGGAAGACAAACTTTAAATTGCGTCCCCATTCACCTCACTAGAAAATATGTGTATACAATGTGTATTTTTTTGTTTTTGCCATAAAACATGTTAATCCTTTGGTTGTATTCCACGTGGAAATCTACTACTGATGTCAAGGGCGATGGATAAAAACCTTGCGTAGATCGCGCCCAAAACATTTGTATGTGGTGATTAACACGAATCTGCTTCCAAAACAACAAAGAAGTGAATTGGACTCATTTATGACGCAATGAAATGACATGTGAAATACTCGATGAAAACCACGTTGTCCGTGATAAATCAGGCCCATTGAGGCTGATATACGAAAAATGGTCTTTGTTGGCAGCAGCTGGAGGGACACACTCCTTTTTCTGTGATGGGCTGACTGATATGTCATTCAACCTGTTCGGACACCCCCCCCCCCCCATATGGATAACGCCCCCTGCGCTATGATTGGCTGCCTGCACTCTGTGATTAATCCCCTCTGAGCTGTGGCAAACAAAAGTGAAACTATGTGCCTGAGATGGCTGCTGGTTCTATACTCATCTTCCAGCTCTAAGGTGAACGATCTGGGCAATCACTGATCATCTAGCTGATAGATTCACTCTCCCCTCATATAACACAGTCTTCTACCCTGTGCTCCCCCCATATCACACAGCCTTATACAGTCTGTTACCATCACCCATATAACACAGCCTTATACAGTCTGTTTACCTCCTGCCTGATACCAGAGGGGAAGAAGGGGGTGGGGGGAGGGCAGTGTGCATTCCCATCGCTATACAGCTTTTACTTTCAAGAGCAATAAAAGAAGTAAAAGCTACCCTGTGGTTTCTTGGTGCAACATCATTTTTTTAAACCGTTTCATAAATGTCCATTTTTTTTTTTAACATTTTATTTTTTTAATATAAAGTATAAACTTTCCTATATATAGTCGCAGAATTTTTTAGCACAAAAAATGCATTAAAACGGTGTAAATGTGCATAAGCACTCTTAGAATTTGATGGGTTTTACACAGGCTCTACTATTCTGACTTTAAACTTGGAGGAAAAAAACACTTGGCATGAAGGCCGTCTTCTTATAATACCGTGTAATATTCAAGGACTGGGTCTTGCACAATCAAATGAGCAGTTTAAAAAAAAAAAAGGTACATTATTCCTTTTAGGTTTATTTCAAGAAAATACAGTGTGTACTCTTTCTTCTGGGCGCTCATAATTGTACTTGGAACTGGGCCATATTTACAGAATAGCTGCCAAGCCATCACATCTATCCTCTGTATGATGTCGGAGAGCACTGCGTTCATCACGGAAAGTATCGTGGTACTTCTGCCATGTATACAAACAGGTGACAGCACGTGCGCTGCACTTGCTTTAATGAATTGGCATCCAAAAAAATTACCAATATTTACCAATCCTCTCCTCTGTCTCTTTCACCATTTGTGTGGTCCTTTTCAAGTAACCCAGCTTTCCCAGAAATAGAGGTCAACTTTTCTAGACTTTCGACTGTCTAGCCTCTGTCTGTTTTGGCCCATAATTTGGCATTCAGAAGGGTAAGGCAGCATTTACACTATTGTAAAAGATCTGATTTGGAATCTCCAGCAATTCTGTTGCTGGAGGTTCCATTAAGAAGTCAACGGAAGCCATGGCAGAACGAACCCCTACTGACCGAGTTAGATGTAGCTGGGGTGCTTCGGGTGCTGTCGCCACCTGTTGCATCATGAATTCCATTCTGAATTCGTTACCCAAGTGTGAACAGAGCAAAAGTTAAATGATGAGCTCTGCAGGGACAAAAATGGCAGATGTATTGGTTGACTTTGAAGGCATACTGATGGGCTGTGCCATCAAACTCTGATAGGTGAAGGTCCCACCTCTGGGACCCACACCTATCTCGGGAACTATCACCCGAAAGTGTCGGCTCAGAATGGCAAGTCGGTTGCGCTTGTGCATGACTCTTCATTCTGTTCTATGGGACCTCCAAATACAGGTAAGCACTTGTGTTCGGCTGTACGCCTACCATAGAACAGAGTAGAGAATTGCGCACAAGCGCGACTGGCTCTCCATTCCGGGATGACACTTTTGGGGCCTGTTCCTGAGATTGGTGTTGGTCCCAGGGGTGTAAGTAGGACTCCTACTGTCACTTAAGGAGTCCGGTTAGATTTTTTACTTTAGAAATCCTGCTCCAAATCATATAAACCTAAATATCACAGTTCTTGGCTTCTCTCATTATATTATATCCTGCTCTCCGACAGGGCAGCATAAACCACCTGACAGATTCCATTTAAGCTGATACCTGCTTTGGACCTTTTTTAAAAATTGTCCTTCGATATAGACTTGAGGGCTCTGTGGTTGTCATCGAGGCCCAGAATTCAACCAGTTCAGGATTCTGGGCGTATATTTAGCCAAGGCCACGAAATGCATTGGGTTTGTACGTCTCCCTATATTTGTGTGGGTTTCCTACTGGTGTGCCAATTTCTTACAATATTACTTTCACATCTGACTTAGATAGGGATTTAACAATTTAAGCTATTGGTGACAAGAACTGATATTATTGGGGTTAATCTAGTTACTAAGTCTGTGGTGAAACTTAAAGAGCACCTATCGCCTTCACACAAACACACAAAGATTGATAGTAGATAAAATAAGACTTTTCTCTAATATATGTCATTAGCAAATCAGAGGATTTTCCTCAGTATTACAGGAAAACAGGTTTTACTTTCACTTTGTCAGTCAGAGGTCACAATCACTAGTAAGATTTCTTCTGGGGGAGATACCAACTGTGTAGGGGGGGAGCTGAGGGCATAGATGCTTGTACAGGGTTAATCTGAGATTCTCACTGTACATACACTACCAGCACAGTAAACCTAGGAACTAGTGTGACAGGGTTTTCTTGTTGCCTTAGCCTCCTCCTCCATAGCACACAGATATCTACATTACACTGCCACTAGTGTACACATGATGTAAAGTTCCGGCCTCCTCCTTTCACAGTGGACTCTTCCAGCTCAGAAGCAGGAAGTGTCACAGAACTATCTACATAGTGATTCATCATGCTGTCAGGTGCCGACTTGGCCCCGACTTCAATGCTTAGTGGGCCTGAACTTTTTTTTTTTTTTAAAGACTGAATTACAGGTGAAATGCTTTGAGTTTTTTTTTTTTTTTTACTTTAGTCTCCTGTTACTTCATGAGGTTTCGCTAGAGGTGATAGGCCCTCTTTAAGCAGCAAGTGTTCACTTTCCCTGCAGTACTCCCACAGGTGGAATTTAGCATTACAGAATTCTTATTGAAGGCAATATGTCCCTTAGGCTATGTTCACACGGCTTAACTGCGGGCGTAATTTCGCCCCGCAATTACGCCGTGTGGCCGGGGGAGTGAGTGGGGGGCTGGCACTTCGCCGGCCCATAGACAGTCATTGCTAGCGGCGCGTATACGCCGCTAGAAAGTGACCTGTCAATTATCTCCCCCCCTCGGCGTATTCGCCGAGCAGGGAGAGGAGACGTAATGCATAGTTCTCTATGAGAACTGTGCATTACCGTAGTTACTGGGACGGATTCAGCCCGTAATTGGCGCACTCTGGCGCGTAATTACGGACTGAATTATGTCCCAGAATAAGCCGTGTGAACATGGCCTTAGACTCCCTGGAGATGCACAGATGCTCTAAAGCGGCAATTTAGGCTATGTTCACATTGCAACTGTTGGGACTGTTCAGCATGTAAGCTGGGAAAGTGCATGATGCATACTATGAACATGTAGATCCATAGGCCCAGGCCCCACTGGCCCAATGCTGGCATGCATCAGGGCAGTGCACATTATTGTAACTTTTTATTTGATGTTAAAATTTTAATCTGCATAAAATGGCATACTCGATCCACTGTTTACTACTCCAGCATTCAGGGAAAAACCTGCACCATGTAGTACATTGGTTTTACAATTTACATACAATGACGTATGTCTTAAAACTGCTGACATATACCTGCAATGGGCATCTTAAAGCAACGTCCACATGACGAGTATTTTCAGTTGATTCCTAATTGAAATACTCATCTACAACTGAAAGAAAATCCTCCCCATTGACCTCAACAGAAAACACGCGTTGTAGAGTAAAAAAAGTTAGAACATGTTCTTGCTTCCTTCGTATTCCATATGTGGATCCACGTCTAAAACCCTTTAGACATGAATGGGACCCATTTTCTGACTGTAAATCTGCTGGGACAAAAGCCAACTTTAAATCCACATAATTCTTGTAACGATCAGGAGTAGTGGATCCTCTGGACCACCGCAAGCAGTGGTAGAAGCCACGCAAGGGAGCAGAATCTAAGTAGGTCCTGGTATTCACCAGAGCCTGCCACAAGGCAGGATGGGCTTGCTATGGCAGGAGTCCTACCAGGTCGCTACCCCTGACATGGCCTGCGATGGCAGCCGAGGTGCAGAGGGGTACCGAATCGTGAAGCAAACTCGTAGTCGGGGACAGGCCGAAGGTCAGGACAGGCGGCAAAGGTTCATGGTCAGGAAACGTAGCAACGGGTTAGGAACACGACAAGACAGGAATACACTCGGGAACGCTTTCTATAAGGCACAAGGCATCTGGCAGGGAAGTAGTGGGAGTGTCCCAGATATATAGGGTCAGTGCCCAGCAATTAACCAATTACTGGCACGTTGGCCCTTTAAATCTCAGAGAGCCGGCGCACGCGATTCCTAGGGAGTGGATACATGCGCACCGGCTGGCAGAGGAGCACGGGTATGCAGGAGCGTGGCAGGGTAAGTGCTTGTGGTACGAGTGCGCCCGCAGCCCGACATGTAGAATGCGGCGCCACTTGTCCCCGCCGGATGGGCAGAGGGCGTACGTCGGGCTGCGGGGCAGCTCGTGGCAATTTTCATAAAACTGCGTCAACTGATGTGGTTTTCAGCAGTAGAGTCCAAAAAGTTAACTTTACTCCATCGTCTGGACGTACCCTTCCACCTTTTGTATGGGTTGTTCCCATTTTTTCTGGACTCCTATGTTTCAAATCTGCCTCGTTATATAATTGTGCTCCCTTCTTCTTTATCACTACATCATTGGACGGACAGAGGAAAGTTTTTGGGGATGTCGTCTATGGGAAGGTCATTGGTAGCCATTTTTGTCGTCTCCTTTTAACAACTTTCTGTGGCTTTTATAGTAAGTAAGGATCATTTTTTTTTCATAGAAGGAAACTCTCTTCAGGTCTCATCGTTATTCTTGTATCTTGAGAACTTGGTAGTTAAATACTGGATACTCCTAAATGGAATGACTGGTTCCCTGCCTCGTCATATCCAAGTTTATCTACTATGTGGAAGGGCTTGTATGCTTTAAATAGAGGATTAGACTAATTCCGTCCCATCCGAATATAACTTTTCATGGAAATGGATTTTAATGAGGTGACAAATTTATTGCTCTTGGAACTTTTCTGAGGCAAAGAAGAGATTGTATAGTCACTAGGCCTCCACCTACAGACATCTTAGTCCTGCAGCCATTTTCTCAGATATTCCGGAAATCCATTCTCTCGATTTAGTTAAATGGTTTTCAAAAGTCGAGCAAGTGGGGGGAAGACTTTAAAACAGATCTATGTTCCGGCTCATAGATGGTGGGGTCGAAGCGTGCACCTCCACTTTGTACATTCAGATGTCTTGGTAGGACAACAGAGATGGGGGTTGTCTAGTTGAGGCCAACCACTTTAAGGTGGCCATAAACATGAACTCACATAGTCACAAGTTATATGCTACACTAAGCTAGATAACTGTACTTTTTTAAAAAGGCTGCAGTTTTATTTGGGGCCCTTCTACACGGCATGGTTCTTCTGTCAGATTTTCGGACTTTGAAACGATCTGAAAACTGATTGTAAATCATCCCCATAGAAAATCTGAGCTGTCGTCCCTACACTTCCGCAATTTCCGACGGTCGGATTTCAAGGGAATGTGTCAACAAAAAGAGTCAATCGTTCCAGTCCCATTTTTATGTTAAACACATTTTTTAGGAATTGTTTGTTTTTTATTTTAATTTTTCATATCACTTTCAATATTTTTTAATAATTCTTAAGTCTTGCAGTTCTCACTTTGGCCACTAGGCCTTGTTTGCACTGCTTTAACAGCAGTAAGAGAGATGCTTTACAGTAGCTTCATGCACATAGGAGACTTCAGACTGACTCAGTCCCATTGACTTCTATAGGAGAGTTTTCTAGTCATGCTCTTTGACCTGGGAAGAAATCAGTGTGCAGGGAGGTGAAAGGGTAAACTGTGACTATCTCCTCTTGTGACTGGTGGATCCTGTGTTATCTATTCACACTGGTGTCTCCTTTCAGTTTGACCCTCTTTGTGCTGATAATGAGCAGACAACTGAGAATCTCTCTCTATAAACTGGAAGTGTCAGACTATTATTAGGCTTAGTAACCAAAGTGAAAACTGCAGGACTTAAGAATTATTAAAAAAATATTGAAAGCGATATGGAAAATTAAAAAAAGAAATAACCAAAAATTCTTAAAAAATGTGTTAAACATAAAAATGTGAGTTAAACAATAAGTCATTTTTGATGACACATTCCCTTTTAAAATCTGCTGTTTTTCAAAACAACTTGTAGCATGTACGTTCTTCTGGAAAATGTTCTGTTCCAAAGTTTAGGGGTACGGACGAATCCGAAAACGGCAAAAAAAAACCAAAATGCTGTTTTTTTTAATTGTTACATAAACGGTTTTGGCATAGTCACAATCAAGAGGTTTATCATCACGTTGCGTAGATTTAAACATGTAGAAATAAGTAGATGAAGACTTTTACCAAATACATTGCTGTTCTGATATTGCTTTTTTAAAAAAAAAAGAAAATAGAGTAGATGGTATCTCCTGCTTGTGTACACAGACTTCTCTAGGTTACCAACCAGCTGTCTCTGCTCTCATTGATCCAGCTGCCCTGTTTGAACATTTACGATATCTTTCCCTTCTGTGTTTTATCGGTAAAACAGGAGCCTGTTTATCTATGCGACTTACAAACTTAAAGGGGTTTTGCCAGGACCTGCCTTATCTGCTAAGAAGCTAATGTAAACAAGCCATGCTAAGGTGAGAGAGCGAGAGACACAGCCAGAGCACAGAGCCATGCATAAGGGATCGTATGAAATGTTCATTCAAATAATCCCACTACAACAAGTGGATTCTGTATACAAAAGACAACACATTTCTACCGGTGCCTTGAAAGCTTCTTCAGCTCCCTTTCATCAGATAAGAAGTGTTCTCTGCGCAAGCCCGGCCAGCAGCTCTTGTCAGGTCGTATCTAATACTGTAGACGCTTTTAAGTAACTAAGGGCAGGTAAGGCAGTCTGTAGCTCTCTCAGGCTGCAATATTTGTAATCACATATATTTAGAAAAGTGATTAAATACCCACGTCAACATTACATCGTGGCAAAACCCCTTTAACGCTTTAGAGCTCTGTAGCCTTCTACACTACAGTTTACAAACCTCCTGCACTCCTGTCACTGTATTCCGCTAGGAATAGCAGAGCTGATATTGTAATCACTGCTATAGAATCACCCACAGCTGGACCAGGAAGTGTGAGTCTGAAGCTGGCCGTGAAGAACAGGCCGTGTTAAGCAGCATGGAGAAAACACTCCTTTTAATTATTAAAGTAATAAACCAATAATTTGTTAGATCCAATAGATGGCGCTGGATAGTTCAGCTCTTCCCATAAGCCTCCTGAAATATTCAAATACCAGTGAAGTGTAAATGGTCGACTTGTTTCTTCTCCCTAATGAGATGCTTTACCCCTTTTAAATTTTTTGTTGTATTGTAGCTTCCCTTTTTGCATGCACCTATTACCAGCTGCAGAGTATTTATCAGCATATCCATCTGCAGCGCATCTTGTGCTATGTTACCTTCAAAGCACATCCTGTCATTGGGCTGGCGGTTCTTGTTTTCACCCCTGTCATACAGTGAAAAATCAAGTAAGTTTAGAGGAAAGCAAGATGGGGAGTAAAACCGAAATATTTCCTCTCGCTCTGTATTACACCCCGGAGGATTGCTCACATTTTTCCCATGGATCTGAATGGGCTGACAGCGGTATTTTTATATTCACATATTAAGGGATTTTCTTCCCCCCCTCAACATGTTTTACTTTGTGATTTGGTTTGACACTTTCTTTAGAGATGTGGTTTGTGGTATTTGACAATTGGAAGACTTATTGTATATTTTCTCTAGATAGATGGATAAATGAGAGCTGGATCGGTAGCGGATAGATTTAGCCACATGGTATTTAGTAGTAAAGGTTGGATGTAACTTAAGGCCGCTATATACCCTAGATAGCCGGTCCTTTCGACGCCCCTCTACACATGCATGCTTGGCTCAACTGAGGGAGAGGGGGAATAAGCCGCTGCCAGACTCCTCTGAAGGAAGATCATCTCCCTTGAATTCAGATGGATCGGGCATGTTAAAATCCAGCAGCCGAATATCACCACCTCCACCAAAGGCGAGTCAGGACACCCCCATAGACATTGCATGGTTGCATTGCCCTGCCAAAAATCCTCAGGTTGGCCAACCAATTAAAATGACCATATACTTTTTTTTTTTTTAAAACATATTTTATTGGGTTTTTCCAGAAAAAAAGAAAAGAGAAAATATATATATATCATACATTAAAAAAAATAGCAGTAACCGCGTTCTATTATATTATAACAGAGCGGCCATATACCTTTGATTAAAGACCCTAAAAGTAGGTCCACACGACACATGTCAAAATACTCGTCAGATTCTGAATTCTAAAACTGCGTTGTCCGTCGAGTATTTTGACGCAGTTTTCAAAGGTGGATTTTAGGTCTTTTTTTTTTGTCCCCGCTGGATTTACAGTCAGAAAATGAGTCCCATTCATCTCTATGGGGTTTTGGACGTGGATCCAACATAGAAAAGTGTGTCGCTTTTTTTTTTAATTTTTTTTTTTTATTTTTTAACCTAAAATACAGAGGATGAATGAACGTGTTCCGTTTTTCTTTTTGTAGTTTTGAAATCAGACCTCAAGAAAATCTGTGTCGTGTGGACTACAACTCAGATTTCCAATTGAGGTCTAAGGGGGTGGTTTTACTTTCAGATTTTGATGGACTTAAAAAAAACTGAATCCGTTTTAAAAACAGAGTGGAAATGCTTTACTTATAGACTGACCCTAAAGCTATGTGCATACACCACAAATAAGCTACTGATTTTCTATACAGAAAATACAGTATAGTGCATGCAATGCTCAGAGGTAGGTCAAAACATGTTTGGTCCCAAGATGGGGGCTTCAGAATATTCACTCCACTGAAGTGAGCCATAATAGCTGCCAAATGAACCTTCATTTAAAGGGGTTTTCCAAGACTTTTAAAAACTTCCCCATTACCGCCCACTGTGTTGAAATAGAAAATTAGCCCATACTTGCCTCCTACCCTATCATCACCACTGTTCTTGAGCTCCAGTCTTCCTCCTGGTTCCTCACTGATGACATCACGTTCATGGATCACATGGTGCTGCAGCCAATCACTGACCTCTGTGATCACCTGCTATATATGCATTCATGTGACTGCTGAGGCTGGAGATTGGTTGCAGCTTCATGTAATTCATGAACGTGATGTCATCAGTGAGGGACCGGTGGGGAGAGGGGGAACGATGGTGATGGGAAACATAAGTATAGGTTAGTTTTTTTTATTTTAGCACAGTGGGAGGCAGTAGCGAGATCTTTAAAAGTGTTGGAAACCCCTTCTAATTACCTATGTTCAGCGGCCATCTTGGAAAGTCTCGGGGTTATCCAGCTCACAGATGGCTGTCGTTGGTAAACGGTAACGGCACATATCACACGGACCACATGATTTCTGTCCAAACTGGCCTCAGCTAGCTTTATTCTTCCAGCACAGGTTAAAGGGGTTGTCTCACTACATTGATTCATGTTACCACAGTCCTGTTTTCTTGGTTTCACTTTGAATTCATGGGTTTGTTTACTGGCTTCTACTGCAGCCTAGTAGAAGCCAGGTCTGTAGCTATAGCAACCAGCGCTGGCAGCCTATCAGGAGAGATCAAACAGGTCTGTAGCTATAGCAACGACAGGAGCTGATGCAGCCCATACAAGAGGGGATATCTCAGAATAGGTATGACACTGGTAATGGACACATATTGCAAAGTGACTTGTTTTTGCAAGATCTTTTACATAAAAACCAATCCTTGTAGTGAGACAACCCCTTTAAATTACAGCACACAGGAACAAAATAAACCCTAGGCCGTCTGTCCACTAACTAAATACATAGAGATCCTTTCTTTCAATTATCTGGGTCTACTGCCCAGCCCCACCAACACGTACTCACACAGTACAACACAGTCCTCTTGTCCCGGCTTCCCTCAAGCCTTGGAGGAAACAGTAGCTCTGTCTTTTGCTCTGTAGCGAACCACAACCCCCATGTATCCTGAAGGAACAGGCTTTTAAAAGTCCTGTAAGACCTGTCCTCAAATCCTGGCTTGGATTAGCTGCTGAGCAGCTCTCCTAACTACCACATATGTCAGTAACTCATGGTTACTGTTGTCACACTACTGGCTCACCTTACAGAAAGCCATCACCTCAGTAAACCATACCTTGCAAAATGCGATTTCCCGAGGTCGCTCTGCCACACTCCCTACTCTCCATTTTTCTCCAAACCATTTCTTCTTCCAGTTGGTTGTGCAGAGAGATTTAAAGGGAATGTGTTATCAAAAAATGACTTATTGTTTAACTCACATTTTTATGTTAAACACATTTTTTAGGAATTTATTGGTTGTTTTTTTTTTTCATTTTCCAGAACACTTTCAGTATTTTTTTTTAATAATAATTAAGTCCTGTAGTTTTCACTTTCGCCACTAAGCCTAATAATCGTCTGACACTTCCTGCTCTGTTTAGAGAGCTTTTAGCAGTGTCTGCTCATTATCGGTAACAGCAGGGTCACACTGAAAGGAGACACCATTGTGTACAGATAACACAGAATCCACCAGTCACAAGAGGAGATGTCACAGCTCCCCCTCCCCTCCCTTCACAGTGAAAACTCTCCTATAGACCTCTATGGGACAGAAACTGTCTTAAGAATCCTATGTGCATGAAGCTGCTGTAAAGTATCTCTGACTGCTGTTAAAGCAGTGCAAGCAAGAATGTCTTCCCCACAATCATATAAAGATGGCCAAATAGAGGAATCTACAATCGGGAAATAAAAACGACTGAGAGGAAAAGAATATGGATCAGGGGCTTGATTTAATAAGTAAAAAAAAAAAAATTGCCGACAGATTCCTTTAAAGGCAATTGCATAAATGATGCCCCTCCCTCCCGCATAAAAGGCTTCCTAGACAAGGGCCTACTCTGCCTACCCCTAGGTTCCAGGCCTGTGCAAGTAGCAGGCCTGTTCCTGCTTCCGTGATTGTAAATTTCTTTTCCAGCTTTACCAAAACTTTCACACATTACTATGCAAAGGATAAAGTATGCAGTCTTCAGATTTCGCTGAAAACAACATTATTAGATCTTCTCACATTGGGGTGTCCACTTGTATTAGCAGGGTTTTTAGTTTTCCAAGTATTTTGGAGTGTTTGACAACACATAAAACTAATGCTATGTTTACACAGCATCGTTAAAAGGCCGCCCAAAATCCAACGCCATTTGAACATCGCTGGATCGCGGTTTTTTGGTGCGGGTTTGCGCTAAAAACCATGGTTGGTTTTCGGATTTGCCATTGGCTCCATACATTGAACGGACGTGAATCTGCCGAAATATCTGGAAGGTCTGAAAATCCACTGGATTTCAAAACCTACCAGAAAAAATCCATTCTGTGTAGACTACAGCACAGATTTTTTTATTGTGGTCTACACAGCTCTGGGTACAGACGGATTTTATATTGCGGTCGATGGGCACTGGTTACAGTTGGATTTTCGGCGGATTCTTAAAGGGGTTTTGCCACGATGTATTGTTGACGTGGGATCCTCCAAAATGGGTTTTTAATCTCTTTTCTAAATATATGTGATTACAAAAAGTGAAGCCTCTGAGAGCTACAGCTTTCTTTCCATGCCCTTAGTTACCTGACAGTTTACATTAGACACGACCAGGAGCTGATTCTGGCGGGCTTGCGCTGTCTGCACTTATCTGATGACAGGGAAAATGAAGGAGCTAGCAAGGGACTGTGGAGAAATATCCTGTCTTTTGTATAGAGAATCCACTGGTTCTAATGTAATTATTTGTGTAAACATTGTAGATGCTCCCTGCCACGGTGTGTCTGCTCAGGACCCCCCCCCCCACCCCACACGCCTCCGGTGACTCAGCAAGCCGTGTTCATCTTTTCTCCTAAGCAGATAACAGGTAAGGAACTGACTTCTTGGCAAAACCCCTTTAACACTGAATCTGCCGAAAATCCGACCACAAACCTGTGCTGTGTAGACATAGCCTAAGCATCTCTGAAACAGTGCTCCAAAAATAATGCCACAACAATTGTCTTATCACCATAGAAGAGACTTACGGTAATTGCTGTGCCCTAAAGAGGACCTGTGACATCTCCTGACACGTCTACTACAGTAAATCCTTGAGTTCCCTGTGAAATAACAATCCTGGAGCCTCTTCTCTTATAACTCTGTGTTGTGCTGTTCCTCTGTTATTCCTTCTAGGAATGTATTACTGAATTTGTCAGATGGGCGTCACCATTCCCAGTTATCAGAGGGGCGTGTCCCTGCACATGTGGACTGTCGACACTGATTGGACGATGTCAGACTATGCAGGGACACACCCCCAATTGGTAACACCCATCTAACAGATTCGGTGTTAAATTTCTAAAAAATACCCAAAAAGAAAAAAAAAAAAACCATCAGTCTAAGACAAGGTTCTTCAGAATTGTTTAAAGTATTTACTGGAACACACCTGTCAGGAACGTCCACAGGACCTTTTTGGCTTTGTTCACGGCTTTATTTCGCCGGTAAATTTTCCCACGATTGACGAGTCAATCCGTCCGGCAAATCCGTCGAAATAGTAAGCTATTTTTATTGATTTTAATAGAAAAATACGGCCGTCGTTCACCGACGCATATTCCGTTCCGGATTCCCCGCCGCGGTTTGCGCGGCAAAACCCGGACGGAAAAACAATTCCATGTCATTTATTTCGGGACGGTTCACCACCTCAATGATTTGTAGGGGGTGAATGTCGGGAAATCAGTTAAAATAGTGCACACTTGTGCACTTATTTGCAACTTTTTTTAAAACTGATTTAGAAGGATTTACATGGAAAATCCGTTGTAAATACTTCTGAAATAAGCGTGTGACGAGGCCTTTTAAGTTGCCTTCTGATTAGTAGAATTGTCTTCTAGTTTTGTCACTCTTTCAGACTTGACGTCACAAAATATAGAAAGTCAGTGTACCGAGGAATATGTACATTGGAATATGTACAGTTTGGGTTTTTATTGTACTCAAAGTTCTAATTTGCAGGCCTGTAGATGGGTCAGCTTCTTAAATGTGTTGAGTCTTATCAGATTCCATTGATTGTGATTTCCTACGAGATGGATTTTCTAGAGGATCATTGTGACGTACATAACCCAACGTTGCGTCAAATGTCTCGCTACGCAGGACGGCTCTGTCCCAGCATGGGATGAATTCTCATCATTCCTGACATTTTGAGAGTGACAAGTTAAAGACTGGGAGCTCTAGTCAGCTGCATTCCCAGTTTCAGGTCACTAGAAGACTTCCGGCCTAGTGTCCTCCAGCCCGAGAGGACCCAAGAGACACATTCCAGCTGTCCCTGCCTTGTAAACATGAGCTGGTCTCCAGAGTTTATAGCTCACTTTATGGGCCGGCTTGAAGGTTTGTTTGTCCTGGATGATGAGAGGTTAATATAGTGTCCTGTATACCCGCCTGCTGTGTGTACTAATGAAGTGACCTGATGCAACAAGTCCTTGTCTCTCCGTGACCCTGCGACGTGATCTAGTGTCCTAGCGGTAACCACTTTGTTGTTGTTCTGGTTTGGATATGTAAGATTGATGGATGGCACACTGCATAAGGCAAGCTGCGCATTTGGCAGACAATTCAAGAGAGTATGCTGCAACACACGCCAGGAGAAAAGCACAAAGCAGTTGCATTGACAACCCTTATATGGCTCTTCTATCCCCACCTACAACTCCTCTGCACCATTCTCAATATTCACTGATATGACTTTTCTACCAACATTGAAGTCCTCAAACAGGTGGACGTCGCCAACATTGAAACCATTCTTGTAAGGCTATGTTCACACGGCTTATTTTGGGGCGTATTTCCGGACGTAATTACGTCCGCAAATACGTCCTGAAATACATGTCACAAAGTGTGGCACGTATTTCGTGTGGTAAATACATTCCCCATTCTTTTCTATGGGGATTTACGTGTCGAAATACGCCTCAATAAGTGACAGGGGACTAAATTTTACGATCGTATTTACATGGCGAAAAATAACGTGTGAACGACGAGGCGTATTTTACATTGGAATCAATGCTAATCTAATTCATTATTTGAAACGTATTTCGGGACTTATTTGCTGCCCTAATTACGTCCGCAAATACATCCCGAAATAAGCCGTGTGAACATAGCCTAAAACGCAACTACACTGGGTAGGAGATATCTCCAGGATGGAGAATCGCCAACTGCCCAAGATTGTGCTGTATGGCGAGCTCAGAACTGGTCACTTAACCAGACAAGAACCAAAGAAGAAGACTCTCTGAAGAAGCCCCTTGAATTCGACCATCAGAACCAATGATCTACTCTAGTCTCTGACCACAAAGCCTGGAGGCACGCCACCCACCAAGTTGCTCGCAGGGCTGCTCTTGAGGACAAGAGGAGACGGAGAGAGAACCATGGCGGCACTGAATTCGGCACAAACTTTGCTGTGGCTGTTTCTTCCTATCCTGAATTGGACTCCAACCACCAGCGAGCCTCCAGTAGATGTGAAAAACCCACTAGCAAGGTCTTCATCTTTGAAGTCAAACCATAATGATGATGGTAGCAGGTTTATTACCCACCACGAGGCACAGAGTAGCTCTGTCCTATCCTCTACATTCTTCTATTCTGCTGTAGATTAGTCTATATGTGAGTCGCGCTCATCTAGTGGAAGCTATTTGGTGCACTTTTAGTACATAGGGAATTTTGGGAACTTGGGGAATTTCCTAGGGGTCCAATGGTAATGAAAAAGTTACCGGCATAAATGAGCTCCTTGGGGAGGAGGTTGGGATTTTTTAGTCACATTATTGGTGGCTGAAAGGGCTCTTTGTAAGGTTTGGGGGCTTTTCTTGTGAAAGGCTTTTTCTACACGCTTTGTGGTTGACGTTCTCAAATAAAACTTTCTATTTGAAACAATCCTTCCGTTGGTGGTGTGCAGCAATGGGCGGCGCCTCAGGTTAACTCGGAAGATTATCTGCCCACATGTTTATAATAACGTGTTCATATATCGGGACAAACAGGACTCTCTGTTCCCTCTACGCATGCGGTATATTGAGCCTGTGTGTTGTGTAGACAATGGGGCATTTAGGCTACAGGTTCCCCCTTGAGAACCCTACTTCTGAAGACCATAAAGACGTGGTGTAATGCTTGTTAGCCATCGCTCCCCGAAATCCAGGTGCTGTGCAATGTCTGCACACACGTTTTCACTCACTCTCTCATTCACACCCTCTCATTCTCCATCACCCTTTCCCTCTCCCTCCATTTTAGACCTACGTGGCCAGAAGAGGTTTCTTCATATTGTGATAATTACGCATTGTTGTTGGTGTTTTTGCAGCAGTAATCACAGTAACAAAAAAGAACCCCCCCGCCCCCAATATAAAATAGATCAAATTTGATTAAATTGCTGATAAAACAACTATAACAAACAATCCCCTTTTTTACCGATAGTACTTCATTACAAATAAATATATTAAAGGGGTTTTGCCACGATCTCATTTCATACCTCCTGCATCCAGCTCTTCAGTTCTGTGTGCTCAGAAGGGGGGGGGTGTGTGATTTGTTTGAATTGCATATCATGTGACCCGGCAGGATGACATCACAGGCCTTTCCTCTCTTTAGTGAAAGAAAGCTCTGTTTATGTATGGAATTGTAAGTGGCTACACTGTAGCTCAGAGGTAACATTTTTGCTTTACAGCACAAGGGTCCTTGTTTCAAATCCCTGCAGGAACTTAACCTGTGGATATTTTTTCCTCTTTATCAATGCACAAAAACCCGATTGAGGTTTCTTTTTTATTTATTTGCACTGTTTGACTTATTACGAACTAGTCCAAAGGACAGGAGTAGAATGACAGCACCCGGGGTTTGAACACACAGTAGCTTCCTGAGAGGAGAGGTGATGTCTGAGCATGTGTGACCAGGACTGATGGCTCACAGCCTGGTCGTATCCCTGGAGATTAGCTGTAAACAATGGATCACTAAAGGAGCGGCTAAGACAAAAACGGTGCAGAATTTTTAATGATAATGAATGGTGAAAATGTTTGTTGTTTAATTTTCAAACTTCTCACATGAAATTTACTTCGTGGCAAAACCCCTTTAAGTCGCAATCACTCCTGTTGGGGCATAATTTCCAAGCCAGTTTAGAAAGAAAATATATTTACTTACCGTACCTTTATCTCCCACTGGTCTCCAGATGATAGCTATAGAGTCAATAAAAACAATAGCTAATCACAAAAGGCCCTTAAACAGATATATACTTTCCCTTGTGCCAACCCTATTTAAACCCTAAAGGGATACTCATGGGATCATCGTCCTGATAAGGGTGGCCCCACAAAGCTAGTACTGACCCTAAGGTTCCCCTAGTATTTCCCTACTTAGGGCCAATGGGTATAGTCTAGGCTAAAGATAATAAATCTCCCGACACGTTTTTCCCTACTACAGGTTCATCAGGGAAGCCTAGATAGACCATAAAGAGATAAGTTGCGCCATGATGAAAGAGCTCTATCTAGGCTCCCCTGATGAACCTGTAGTAGGGGTAACGCTTCAGGAGATTTATTATCTTTAGCCTAGACTATACCCATTGGCCCTAAGTAGGGAAACACTAGGGCGACCTTAGGGTCAGTACTAGCTGTGTGGGGCCGCCCTTATCAGGACGATGACCCCATGAGTATCCCTTTAGGGTTTAAATAGGATAGGCACAAGGGAAAGTATATATCTAAGGGCCTTTTATGATTAGCTATTGTTTTTATTGACTCTATAGCTACCCTGCTTCCCCCAAAATAAGACCGCTCCTAAAGATGCGCTATGTCTTATTTTCAGGGGATGTCTTATTTTTCCACAAATAAATTATAGCATGCTATACTAGTGTCTGTGTGTATATATATATCTTAAAGTTTGGCCCCCCACAACCCCCATAGGATTATGTATGAAAAGGCTTTGTATGGCGCTGCATGATTACCCCAAAGGATGGCAAATGTGACATGCTGGGACTTGTAGAACTGAAGTCCAGCATGCCCTCACCCACCCTGTGAGATGTGTGTGTGTTTTTGTTCATTGCTCTCTTCTCCCCCCCTTCCCTTTATTTTTCATGTACTTTCTGTCTCTGCCCTGGGATGTTGGGACCGTGGTAAATCAAGTCACATAAACCCCCCCTGCACGGGTCCTTAAAACATTCAGGCTACAACAATAGTCCAGGGCTGTTTCTCAGGGTGAGTGGGGCTTGGGAACACCCACCCCCCTCCTCCCCGTAGTGTCTGCTCACCCTTAGGGACGGCCCTGTGTATGGGGTGCAGCAGCAATGTTTTCCGCTATGTCTTCTTTTCGGGGAGTGACTTATATTAGGGAATTCTACAAAATCTCTGCCATGTCCTACTTTCGGGGGTGTCTTATTTTCGGGGAAACACGGTAACATCTGGAGACCAGTGGGAGATACCGTAAGTAAATATATTTTCTTCCTAAACTGGCTTGGAAATTCTGCCCCAACAGGAATGATTGTGATTGTGCCTTAATATATTTATTTGCAATGAAGCACTATCGGTAAAAAAAGGAGATTGTTTGTTATAGGTGTTTTATCAGTAGTTTAATAAAATTTGATATATATCATATTGGGGGAGGAGGGGGTTCTTTTTTGTTACTGTGATTATTTTTGATACCCTGATATTCTGTGAAAATTGTGGTTTTGCAGCAGGGCTACAAGGGAATATTTTTTGCTCCTTGATTTATGGACTCTACGTTCAGAGGGCAAATAAGTAAAAGTCTGAAATAAAAAGGATTAACGTGACCCTTTCCTCCTGTCCTGGGGTTACTTGACGTCTTAGACTAAGGTAGTATTGACTCACAAGTGATTTAATGAGAAACCTGGGGTGATAATGAGTGGCCCGAGGAAGTGTTAGACTGAATGGAACAGTTATAAGCCGGGGTGGTGCTGGCTCACAACCAATGTGCCATTGAAAGAATGTGACCAAACTGGAAATAGCAGCATTCAGCGCAGTGTGTGTCTGCAGTTTATGGAGGTGGTGTCGGTAAATTTGTGCAGACAGTACCTGCGGCACCTTTCCATATCCGAGCTCTCCCTATATTGACGGAACTGCTCTATGCATCATTGAAATCAATGAGACTGTAAAGTAGAGGTGGACACGGCTTATAGTTAGAGACACGGTTTTGGGTAAGGCAAGGGTGACCGGTTTGTTTTGGCAGTAGGTTGGGTTCCATAGATGCCATCTGCTGGCAGATCTCATAATGCTGTCCAAGGAGGATGGTGTGACTGGAGTTTTATTATCACAGGGCATTATGGGAAAGAAGCTGAGAAGCTCAAGCGCCCTCTGTTGGATGTAACAAATCAGTAACATTAGTCCCATATTTACAGACACATATTAAAACTTCTAAGCACAATAGAAAAAGAGACGTGGTATACTCAAGTTTAGTAGTCCAGCATAGAACTTGTGTTCGGACTCAATCCATCCATAGACGTAACTGAGGAGATGTATGACGAGAGCGAGCTGCACACTCGGAGAGCGACGTTTCGGGGGCTCCGCCCCCTTTCTCAAGCATGTGCAGTGAACCTATACCACCGTTTAAATACCAAATCAGAATATTAAAAACAAGCAGTTAAAATACAACAAGCTGTTACATTACAGAAATGCTTTCAGGCTATACATTTCATTAAAGGAGTTGTCTCCCTTCAGAGTTTCAGAGAATGCATGAATGAAATACTCTGTCACTTCCTGGTTCAGACTGCCCTCATTTGAATAAGCTCCATCTTGTACAGCTCCATGCTGTGCTGTGCTTTCAGATGCTAATTAGATCAGATTAGCTTTCTCAAACTACTAAACAGGACTTCGTATCTGATCCCCAAAACAAAAAAGCCCTAATTACAGTTCTGTTTATTTTACATTAAATCAAGCTTTTTACTGCTGAGCAGCACAGGACACTGCCCGACCTGTGTGATGACATCACTCACTGTTATATCTCATTGAACAAACAGCAGGGGGAGAATTGTTTACAGGTCGGTTACTGAGGGAACTGAAATAGCCAGGGAGGTCATAAATTCACTTGTATCTCCTTAGGGAAAACAGAGGAACAAAGCAATATATTTGGAAAATGTCTTTTTGTGTTCCCTACAATTTGAAAGCTATTCTTTGTAGCGAGACAACCCCTTTAATGAAATGTATAGCCTGAAAGCATTTCTGTAATGTAACAGCTTGTTGTATTTTAACTGCTTGTTTTTAATATTCTGATTTGGTATTTAAATGGTGGTATAGGTGCACTGCACATGCTTGAGAAAGGGGGCGGAGCCCCCGAAACGTCGCTCTCTAAATGTGCAGCTCGCTCTCGTCATACATCTCCTCAGCTACGTCTATGGATGGATTGAGTCCGAACACAAGTTCTATGCTGGACTACTAAACTTGAGTATACTACGTCTCTTTTCTATTGTGCTTAGAAGTTTTAATATGTGTCTGTAAATATGGGACTAATGTTACTGATTTGTTACATCCAACAGAGGGCGCTTGAGCTTCTCAGCTTCTTTCCCATAATACCTTGTGATAATAAAAGTTCTATGCTGGACTACTAAACTATAAGTGGTATAACTAAAGTATACCACGTCTTTTCTATTGTGCTTAGAAGTTTTAATATGTGTCTGTAAATATGGGACTAATGTTACTGAATAAATTTATATTATTGTCTGAAAAAGAATAGTCTACTATCATTGCCCTACATGTGTATGTGAGCTGAAAAGGCAGCTCAGAATAGTAGCTAGAGACTAGTGGTATAAGTCTAATTGAATCCCGTTATTGAGAGGATGTAAAAAATACTCAATTTGCTTTTGACCCACTGGGTCTTTGGAAAGCAAAAGGGATATTTAGCCAAGCCAGCATCAGCCATCTGTATACAGCCGTTTCGGGGTGTTTGCTAAATATCCCTTTTGCTTTCCAAAGACCCAGTGGGTCAAAAGCAAATTGAGGATTTGTTACCCAGCAAGGGCCTTGAGCTTCTCGGCCCCTTTCCCCTAAGGGGGGGGGGGGGTTATATAAGAGATGCTTCGTGGATGTAAAGAAATTTTAAAAATCTCCACACGCTAAAAGGTGCTCCCCCCTAGGAAGATCTTCCTTCTGGCCACTCTTGCCTCCCTCAGCCAACCCAGCATTGCTCTGCCTGTACTGGAGGGTAAACACCCCCAAACGGTGTATACAGATGGGTGATGTGGCTTGGCTAAATACCCTTTTTTGTTTTCCCAAAGCCCCCATGAGTCAAAAGCAAATCGGGTTTGTTAACCCAAACAAGGCGCTTGAGCTTCTCAGCCCCTTTCCCAAATCCTTTGTGATATGCGATGCTTCGTGGAGTGCAAAGGCAATTTTAAACTCCACCCCCTTTTAAACGGGGGCTCTCCCAAAGGGAAAAGAGAGCTTCCCTTTCGGGATTTTTTTTAAGGCATTTGACTTTTTCAGGGCATTGTTTCTTCGGGAAAGACGAGAAAATGTCCCATAATCTTTTAGTGATGCAGGATATTCATAAGCTGCTTATATGGGGTATTCCTGCGTGGGAGAATAGTATGCAGCTGCTTCCTGCTGCCCAGAAAGGGAGAGGGTGCATTTGCAACTTCTCAATTTATTTTTTAAGGGTTTCAAGAAGTGTACGCGGAGCTCCCATAGAAGTTAACGGATTCATGGCCACCTCTTTGTTTTCCCTGGTTGTAGCAGAAAGCTGCCACATTCTTATTCCTCAGGTGGCCTCCCCCTTTAACCAATTGATCCTCCCCTACTTATACAAGTGGCACTTCCTCTATTAACCATTTATTTATAACTGCTGTAGGCACTCCCTCACATCCAGCCGCCATCTTGGACTGTCTGGGGAGTCACTTTGGTTCTGGGATCACTGTTTTTGGCACACTGATATGGCACTCAGATACAGGACTGTCTTTTAACCCTGGCCTCAGCCATTTTAATTCTTCCAATAGGTTAAATTACAGAAAAAAAGGAAAGAAAATATAAGCATAATTCTCAGCTATCTGGCCACTAGTTACACACAGAGTCCCTCTAGCACCACAAAATAATTACACCATTCTATCAGTACAGGCTTACCTCAAGCCTGGGGTTCAGGCTGCCTCCTCAGCTCAGGTGTTGATCTCAACTCCAGGTGGCCCAACCCACCCCCCCCCCTGCAGCAGATGGTTTATGGGCCCTCAAAAACAGGTTTCCCCAGGGTTTCAGGCCGGAAAATTCCCCCCTGCCCTGAAACGTGGGAACGACCTCCCACCAAAACCCCTGCACCCATTTAAAAAAAGCCACCCCATTTTTCACATTTCTGCTTGGATGCGTCTTTGCTGCAGCAGGATTGCACCCTATAGTTTGCGTCTGCTGCATCAACCGGATCAAAAATTGACAATTCTGTGAATGGATCCAATAGACGCAAGTTAAACACATATTGTCTGAACACGGATGTGTATTTTAAAGGGAGTCGGTCGCCAATTTTTTTTTTTTTTTTTAATTAAAAAGCCCTGACCTTTTTTTTTCCTCTCGTCGTTTTTATTTCCTGATTTAGATTTTTTTCTATTCGGCCGTCTAAATATTTGGGGGGGGAAGAATTTTGCTTGCACTGCTTTAACGCAGTCAGAGAGATATTTTACAGCGCTTCACCCCATAGGATTCTTAAAAAATTCTGTCCCATGATTGTATAGGAGAGTTTTCATATGAAGGGAGGGAGAGGGGGAGTGTGACATCTCCTCTTGGACTGGTGGATTCTGTGTTTTCTGTACACAAAGGGTCCCTTTGGGGTTTAACCCCGCTGTTATGATAATGACGACACTGCAAAACTCTTAAAAAAACAGGAAATGTCAGACGATTTTAGGTTTTGGCCAAAGTGAAAAAAGCAGGGTTAAGAATTATTAAAAAATTTTTGAAAGTGATCTGAAAATTAAAAACATAAACCCAAAAAATTCCCCAAAAAAATGTGTTTAACATAAAAAAAGTGAGTTAAACAATAAATCCTTTTTTTTATGACACATTCCTTTTAAATTGAATGCAAAATTTAAAAACATTGCACTTTTTTGGTCCCTATAGGGTCGTTTAGGGTCCGAAAAATGGATCCAAGCACGTACTAAGTTAGTTCACCGGGGATTTGGCGGCGGGTTTCGGAAGGTTGCCCGGCCCCCAAAATGTCCAAATCGCGGCCCCCAAACGCCCCCAGTTCATTACTTGTTTCATGGGAAACCCCGCTACTATTCACCCCGGGGTGGGTTTTTGGTCGCGGCTTTGGTGCCACGGCCTTGCCACGCATGTGTGAGAAGTCTCCTGTCAATTATTGACAGTGAGTCTTTGGCACGGTGTCTGCGCAGTGTCGGCGTGGCTTTTGCCGTCTTTTTCGGCACGGTTGGGGCGCGGGTTTAGTCCTGCCTATTAATTTTTATGGGTGAAAACCTCGCCGCATTCCGCGCCCAAAACCACGGCCAACCGTGCAAGCGACCGCGCCGATAAACCACGGCAGGAGACGCGAGTTTGAGGTGAAGTTTTTTCCTGCGGCAACTGCGCTGAAACCCGCGGCTTTTTTTTTTAAAGGTGTGAACAAACCTTAGGGATGTTCACACGGCGGGTTTTGGCCCCAGGTTTCGGCGCGGTTGCCGCGGGCCAAAAACCTTGTCAAACGCGGCCCCCGAGTCCCAGTTCTTCAAAGGTTTCATATGGGAAAAAGCGCCCACTTTTCAACGGCCGGGTTTGGCTGCGGCAACCCCCGCTGAAACCCTGCGCCCAAAAACCCCCCGTTGAAAATTTTTCCCCTAAGGAGAAATGGTCACTCTGTGCCAATATAGATAGGGATCCAATAAAAATAAAAAGTATATATAAGCCAAACCAGAATCTCCTCACAAGAAAGAGACACCATCTGTAGACCGTTTTTTTTTTTTTTTCTTTTGGAAGTTTTTGTTCCTCATCTTTACCAAACTAGGTACTGGTGGGCTGAATGAGCTGCCTTTGAAACCGCTCTCGTAAGTACCTGTTCTTTTTGGGGGATCAAAACTGGGGCATGGCGTTCTATAGGGAATGCTTGCTAGGAAAATGTATGCAAACTGGCTGTCCTCCAGAAGGAAGAAAACTGCCAAGAGCAAGAACTCGCCCTCATATCTGTGGTTTTGAAAAGGTTTTCCCCTTCCTGTTCCCGGGGTCTTTTAAAAGGGGTTTTCCCCCCAAACCTAAAAAGACAAAACCTTAACCCCCTTTTTGACCATGAATTTCTCCACACTGAATACAGCAATAGGAGTTTTTTTGCCCCCCCTTTTTGAATGTTTGGGGGCATTTTAGCCCTTTTCCCTTTTTAAAAAGGGGGTCCGCTGCATTTATTTTTTCATCTTTTCCTCAGTCCAAGTTTTTTTGGTTTCCCTTTTTAAATTTTGGGGGGATGTTTACTGGGCCTTTTTACTAGGCTTAATTAGAAACCCGGTCTGTAACTAAAGCTGCGACTGCTGGCAAACCTATCAGGAGGATTGAACAGGGATGTAAACTATAAACCCTGAGAAGCTTATAAAAACCCCATACAAGGGATATTTCCCAGGGAAAATTTTGGAACATGTTAATGGGCTGGGATTGCAAAGTGACCTTTTTTTTGCAAGATCTTTAAAGGGGGGTTTTTTCCGGGTGTTTCCTTTTTCTGCTTAAGAAGCAAAAGTAAACAAAGCAATGCTGTTCTGAGAGAGAGAGAGATACCAAAAAAAGAGCCTGGCCCTGCTTTAAAGGGGTTTGTGTGAAATGTTTTACTCAAATAATTTAAACTTCAATTTTTTGGTTTGGGGTTTTAAAAGAAAACATATCTCTTTTTCCCCGGGGCCTTGAAAGCTTTTTCAGGGTCCCTTTTATTTAATAAGGGGTTTTTTTTTTGCGCAAACCCTGCCGCAGCTCTTGTCAGGGGTATCTAAAAGAAGCTTTTTAAATAAAATAAGGGCAGGTAAGGGGAGCCTGTAGCTCTCTCAAATGCAATTTTTATAAAACAAAATATAAATTTTTAAAAAATAATTTTAAAAACCCCTTTTGGACGTCCCAAATCAAACCCTTACATTTGTGGCAAAACCCCCCTTTTAAAAAAAAAGCAATTTCCCTATAGGGGGACAACCCCCTTTAAAAATTTTATGTCGCCCCTCCCTCCTTTTCTCTTTCCCCCCTCCTTGTAGATTGTAAAACCTCGCGGGTAGGGTCCCCTTCCCTCTGTCCGGGGCCAATTTTCCCTTATCCCTTATCACTGTTCTGTTTGAATTATGTATGTAATTTTAAAGTAACCCCCCCGAATGTTCAGCGCCCCGGGGAAACAAATTCGCTTTAAAATAAAAAAATAATAAAAATGAAGTCCCGCCGAAAAAGGCCAAATATCATTTCTTTGGGCCCTCTTTTTTCCAATCCATAAATTTTGAATGGACAGCAATATGCATAAATTTTACCCACAGCATTGGCAACCTTTTAAACAAACACTGGGGCCCGATTTAAAAAAAGTTAAAAAAATTCTGATCTCCTCCCTTTACCCCCCAAATTTTTCCCCCCCCTTGGGTTTAACTTGGGTTTGGACGTATGTCTTTTCTCAGCCGTACTAACTAGCTATCTATGCTGACATCTTGGCTTCTGGGAAACTAGGTGAAGGTTTGGAAATATAGATCCCAAATCTGTTGGCGATGTTTGAGGTGTATTTCACGATGACGTCCTTTGCAACATCTAAATATGTCCACCATAGTTTGGATGGTAGCCATCAAGGCAACAGGGAAGGCCTTAGTCCAGGGGTGTCAAACGGGCCTTCCGATGGGGGGAAACAAACCCCCATCATTTTGTTAATCTAGAACGTGTGCATGATGGGGTTGTAGTTTGCCAACACGGGAAGGCCGCGTTGAACCCGGGCCTTAGTCAGTTAAAATGTTGGATGTGTTGTCCAGGTTTGCACTGGGTACCTGTTGAGTACTTAAAGGACATTACTTACTATTACATTACAACCAATTTTGTCATGTTCAAGGGATCTTGATGATCAACAAGGAACCAGAATAACCACAGAGGACCATGGGACTGGAGGATGAGGGATTGGCCCCCAAGAACAAAAAGTTAGATTGTTAAGGTGCTTACCATTAATGGGAATACCAAGAAAAAGCGCTTCCTTTGGGTATGGAAAAATATAGAAAGGGCACTTTATTCCTCCATAAATGCAAGGTTTTGACCCATAGATGAAGGGGTTTGTAAAAATAAAGACCTGCATAGACAATAGTAAGAAAGAAAAGATGGTAGTCACCCCTCGTAAAATTTCCCGATTTCACGGAAACACACCCTTCCTTGTGAAGTACCAATCGAAAACCAGATTTTCCAAAAGCTTGGTATATAGTATAATAAAATCGATCCTGTTTTATTGAATCAGTGATTAAAAATGTGCATATTTCGAGCACACTACTCTTCATCATATCATGACTAAGAGCATATCGTTCGAAACGTGTCAACGCATTGTCGAAAGTGAGGCCATGTTTTAAATTTTTGATGCATAAAATGGGACAATTTATTTTTCTATATACCCTTAACTTTGTTAATCGATTGAAAAAGCAGTTCCATCAAGTTCAAACAAGGGGGGAAAATGTGGGGGGGGAAGGGGGAATACAAGGATTCAAGCTCATTTCACCACTGGTTTTTGCCTAACCCACACGGCAAGAAACCCCTCGCTCCAAACCCTATCTCTACCCCCGAGCCTCCCCCGCAGGGTCCAGAAATTTTTTATAGCTAGTACGTATTATTTTTTAGTTCCCCGGGGGTATTTTAAGCCCTTTTTTGGAGCTCTCTACAGTTCCTGCTGTGACCAGCTCCTCAGGCAGGCTATTCCACGGATTCACAATTCTTACAGTGAAGAACGCCCTTCTCCTCTGTAGATTGATTCCATTTTTCTCTAGCCGAAGGGAATGTCCCCTTGTCTTTTGAGGGGGCTTCACTTGAAATATAATTTTTCCCATACTTTTTGTAGGGACCATTTATATATTTATATAAATTAATCATGTCCCCCGAAGCCATCATTTTCTCGACTAAATAAGTTCAATTCTACTAACCTCTCCTCATAACTAAGATGCTCATTCCCCTTATAAGTTTGGTTGCTCGTCTTTTGTACTCTCTCTAGCTCCATTACATTCTCTTCTATAAATTGGGGCCCAGAACTGGACAGCATATTCTAAGTGAGGACGCACCAATGCTTTGTACAGCGGTAGAATTACATCCTTGTCCCGCGAGTCCATGCCTCTTTTAATACTCGCCAATACCTTACTTGCCTTAGAGGCAGCTGATTGACATTGCATGCTGTTCTGTAGTCTATGATCTACAAGAACGCCCAGATCTTTCTCAACAAGCGATTCTCCATGTTTTTCTCCCCCTAGGACATATGACGCCTGCAGATTATTTCTCCCCAGATGCAGAACCTTACATTTATCCACATTGAACCCCATTTGCCTAGTGGATGCCCAAGCACTCAGTGTGTCCAGGTCTGCTTGCAATTTATGAACATCTTCCATAGATTGCACTACCCTGCATAGCTTGGTAGTTAGTTTTAAAATGTGCACCACATGAAAATTTCTGTGGGGAAAAAGTCTACATGTGACTGTAACTTGTAAAATCAAATCCGCTTGCCCAGTGCTGTAACCATCTGTGGATTTGATCTGTGCAGATCCTCAGGTGAAATTCATGTGTGTGGCATGGGCAGTGTTTGCGGCAACTTTTGGTGTAGCTTCACCACGGATTGCTTCATTGAAGGGAATGAAACATGCAGTGTTATATGATAGAGGAGAGAAGCTGAGCTCTGTGATATATAGGGTTATATGATAGAGGGAGAGGAGCTGAGCTCTGTGATATATAAGGTTATATGATAGAGGGAGAGGAGCTGAGCTCTGTGATATATAGGGTTATGTGATAGAGGAGAGAAGCTGAGCTCTGTGATATATAGGGTTATATAATAGAGGGAGAGGAGCTGAGCTCTGTGATATATAGGGTTATGTGATAGAGGAGAGGAGCTGAGCTCTGTGATATATAGGGTTATATAATAGAGGGAGAGAAGCTGAGCTCTGTGATATATAGGGTTATATGTTAGAGGAGAGAAGCTGAGCTCTGTGATATATAGCTCATAGTGATTAGCATATCCGCTCCATATTAAAAGGTCTGCCAATTACTCTGACGTGAGAGCAGGAGCTTCAGAGCTAAAGTAAACGAAAGTAATTAGTCTCCTTTGTTTCTTAGATCACATAACACTCAGACTCTGAAGCTGCTGGCATTTCTGTTTGCTGACCTGTGTGATGACTTCATCCCTGCTATCAGATAAGACAAACGGCAGCGGAGAGCAGCTCAGGAACCTAGAGAAACCTGAGTGGACTCAGAGCTGATAAAATCACTTTAATCTGCTTAACATAGGGAAAAAAAAACAAAGCAATTGATTTGGAAAACGTCTTCATTTACTGTTCCCTGCATGAAAGCTGATCTTTGTAGACAACCCCTTTAACAGCAGGGCACAAGGCTACAGAGCACTAAAGGGTTAAAGTTTCTCCGTAAAAAGATAAACCAGCTCCAGTGCTCCTAATACCTTCAGGAATAGAAGTCAACATTCTGGTCAGGGCTGCTAGAGCAGAGAGAGGAGGTCAGTAACCTAGGAAACTTTCTGTAAACAAGCATATGATAAAAACTGCTCTAACTCTGAAAGGAAGCAAAATCAGAACAACAATGTATTTGGAAATAGTCTTTATTTACTTTTGCCTTCATGTCTATCGACGATCAGTGTGGTGAGTATACCCGTTTAAGTACACTTAGGCCGACATCTCCCAACTCGCCAACACCATTTTTTGGGTCTATTTTGTGCCACAATAGTTTTTGACGCCATATTCTTGTTGTAAATGAACTGTCGTACACCGAAACTAGGCGCATTATACGCCGGGCACGACATTTTGTAATGCGCCTAAATATGGTGCAAGGTGCCTATTGTCGTGCAAGGTGCATATTGAGGCGCATTATATATGTTATGTGCCTCTGTCGGGCAATGCGTCACGATAGGCGCATTACATATACTACCAATGATATGCTATGCGTCGCGAGTTGCGCAGGAGTTGTACAATGCGCCTTTCAGGCGCATTAAGATATACCTGACGGCAGTTGTTAGAAAGTATCGGACTTTCAGGCGCCCTTTACACTGATTTAATGCGCCTAAAACTGGCATGGATACGCCACTTTTCGGACTTCTTAATAAGCACTAAAAGAATTTGGAGATGTTTTACTTTGTCCAATTTTTTCCTAATTATTGTATTGGGGTTTATATAACACTGTGTTCAAGCTACTCTCTGTGTATGAATTCCTTACTTTTCTAAAGTTTTTGCATCAGGTTTCTTGTTTATACAGCTTACCTATCCTTCTTGGGTTGTTTTTACACTGAGTGAAGTTCCTGAAGCATATATGGTCTACCTTTGACCTGATTTTGGCCAAAAGATGTTTTTTAGTCTTTGTCGAGTCACTTGTATAACTTTTGTATTTTCGACATAAACCTCAGGTTTGAATTTGCCAAATAAAAATTTTTAAGACTTCCCCATCCATTTGAGAAAAAGTTTTTGTCTCGCAGTTGAAATTCCTGTTGGTGGTGTTCCGTTGACCTTCATGCTGTGAGAAGGACTTTCCAGGTGGGTTTTCGGGGATAGCTTGGCATCACAGTGTTTTCTATGCTTGCTATGTTGATTCTTTGGGAACTCTATAATATGTTTTACACACTAAGGCTTATTTGGGTGATGAAGTGTTTGTTCATTGAGGTGACCGTTACCGTATAATTGACATTGGTACTCTCCTGCATTCCAGCAAACCCCAACAGAGCCAGGTTCTTGTGTATAGCTCACCATATGGTGAGAAGATGTCTTGAGTCAACCCAATGGGGACAATGAAATGTTGACTGAAAAATGTGTGTAACCCTCAATCTTAGCTATAAATATTAAGGAGCTGAGGGTTGACATATTGCTACAAGCCACTTCTAATCCTCTAGCAACAAAACAATTAGAGATCCCATAGACTTAAGTAGAGAAGAACCCAATAGAGTAGATACCAGGAGCAGAGTTTTTTTTCTCATTGGTTACTTGGATCGTAAGATTTTTGTTGCTCTGGTTCAGACTAAACAACTTCCGTGAATAAGCTCTGAAGGAAGTGCACCATGTTTTCCTTAGTTGCTAAATATGGCTTGATGTGGGGAAGTAAATGTACAAATTGTAAGTCCCTGGTGTAATATAACAGACAGGGAGCAGAAAACAATTCCTTAAATTCTGACGTAGCTGGTAAAGCTGCTTGACTTTAGTGAGAGTTTATAACGTCAGCGAGGAAAACCTTAAATCATCTGGGAACCTTTTTCCTGACAAGTCGCATAGTATTCTGCTTGGATGTATACACAGAAGTATTACTCGGCAAACGTTAGGCTTACAGTACTGCCATAAATCTAAATTTGCATGAAATTTGGAGTGAATAATAGTGAAAAACACACCTGTACGGCTAAAAGCTGAGAAGTTTGTAAAGTAACATTTTCTCCAAGGTCTTTTGAGGGTGCAAAGTTGGTTACTACTGATTTGGTTTTAATGTTGGGGTTTTGTGGTTTCACATGTGATCGGATTAATTCTGATCACATTTAGTGATCATTTTAGAATATAGGTGTCCTGAAGCAATGATTTAGGTTTAACTATATTGGCGAATTCTGTGATTTATTGTATACACCAAATATTTCTTAAGACTTCTGTGGATCTTGTGGCCTTTTGCCATATGTTTAGCTTACTTTTTGCAAACTGCATGGAAAGTATAGTCAACTGTGCTTCTCCAATACATAGATCACTCAAAAAAAAGCATACCACATGGCATGTGTGTGTCTGTATACATACACACACAAATACATATATCTCTATCTATGTGTCTGTATATGTATGTATACCTACACACATCTATAGATATATGTATTTGTGTGTGTATAAATATGTATGTGTATATGTGTGTGCGCACGTGTGTGTGTGTGTGTGTGTGGGTGTGTGTGTATATATATTATGATATTATATGTGTGTGTGTGTTGTTATATATTGTATATATATACTCACGAATATTATATATATATATTTGTATTATATTATTTGTATATGTGTGTATGTGCACAAGTGTGTATATATGTACTTTATGTGTGTGTGTATATGTATCATGTATATATATATATTTAATGGTATATGTTATATATATATATATTATAGTTATATATATGTAGATATATATTATAGCTTACTATAATATAAATATATATAATAGTAAGATGAGTGATAATATAATGCTCTCAAAATAGTCAGCACTACCTGAAATGTCATTATTAGTGAGCCTCTGTGGACCAATTTGGGATAAAGTTTATATATTTATTATATTGTATAGTATATATATATTATATATATATATATTATATACACACACACACACAAAACCACACAGGTGAAATAAGTATTAAACACGTCACCAATATTCTAAGTACGGTAAATATATTTCTGAATTTGCTAATGACATGAAATTCTCAACCGTTGTCACGGTAACAAAACCATCACTCGCTACAATAGGCAAAGAAATCAACATAGATGTCACATACATTAGGGTTATGTAATTAATGACATGGAGACACCGGAAATTAAAGAATAATGGTGGCTACTTGAAGGACAAGAGAGGCGACCAGTATGCTGTGGAAAGTCCATACACTCAGGTTTTCCATTTACACTTTAATAGAAAATCCACCCAGCAGTCTACACTGCACGGTTTTCTACTGGGAGCATTTCATACTGTTCTGAAAAACTCGAAACATGCACAATCTTTCAGGGAAGGTGTGTTTATCTCAGTGGCTATAAGAGGGCATCGGGTGAATCCTTAATAAAAACCCAACCCACTGCGGCTCATAATGTACCGCTGAGACCCATTAAAAGACAATATCAGTACTCATCCACCGGTGATTTGTTGTTATATGTCGTGTGGTCCATAGCCTAAAGGGTAGTGTTCGCACTCACGGCCATACTATGCGGGGCATAATTCTGCGTGTAATGGCGCTGTAATGTGCCCAAATTATGCCCAGCAAATGCTATTATGCATAGCTATGAAAACCTTTAGTCTTCCCCGGTGTACAATACCCGTTGGAGAAAAGAATTGACATCGACTCAATACTTTCAAGAGGTGCGTTATGCAGCGGGGGTATCTGCTGGAAGAAGCTCATATGGCGACGTCGACTTGTCGGCGACGCTGGGATATACGCGATGGCTACCCGGTGTAATGAGTCTCAAACAATACTTGCAGCAATACGCCATGCTTGAAATGTATCCCAAAACTAGTAACTTTAGATATTCTCCCCCCCCCCCACGCCCCCCCCCCCCCCCCCCCCTTGAAGATAAAGCAATCTCGCCACTCATATACATATATATTATATACTATATATACTATATATATAGTAATAAGATATATTTACTATATATAGTACACTCACACGCCGATTTTTGAGTAGATTTTATAATTACCATCATGAGCGGTTTCTTGCTATGGCACCTTGATGAATGATGACACTCTTGCGAGTCACGGCCATCTAGTTAGGACCAGCGGCCTATTATTATTCACTAAGTGGCGAGATTGCTTTCTAATTACTGTTTGGGTATGTTCACACGGACGGTATTGTCAAACTATACTATATATGTGTGTGTGCTCGGTATAGTCAACTATAGTGTGTGGTGTGTGGGTGTGTATGCCTATTTGTGTTTCGTCTGCACCATATGCAATTGTATAGCACTAGCAGTGTGTTGTCGCTTGTTCGGAAGCCAGTGACAGTTTCCTCATATGTGGGCTGGAGAATCTCTTATCGTTGATAGTATTTCCACTACAGTGACATTTAGGGAAAATTCGCACTTGTCAATTTTTTTTTTTTCCCCATGGATTTGGCCCCATGAATCTAGCTTAAAATTTGCATGTTTTACAGACTTGGGTGCAGATTTGTTTCTTTGCTTTGTAAATCATGTGGTTGAAAGCAAGTGAAGCTAAAGCCTCTCCCCTTTGAGATTATTCAGACCAGAGGTTTCTTAACTGATCCTCTGCGCTTCCGAGTCAAGATCCACTGAACATGGTCTAAGTTTCGCCTGCTATTTCTTTAGCAGTTGGACAGGTGATTTCAACTTTGGTCAGTGCGTTTGTGTGGCACGATCCTGAAAAGATGAACCCTGTATGGTGGGTCAGCGGAGGACTGGAGTATGCGTAAACAAGCTGAAGAGCCATCATCCACTCTGCCAGTCCGAGTACTTGGGTAATATGGAAGAGTCTGATAGATGTTACTGAGGAACATCTTTAGGTGTCGCAGCCGCACGGTGTGCATCTGGACGCCTTTTTTTAGGTTGTCTGCATTTGTCGGACTTCACTGTCTACCTATTGACTGTCCCTATGAAGAAAGTCTTCAAAAGGTTTGTGAAGGAGCTTAAAAAGCCCACGAAAGTGTGTAAGCCTATTAGTTTAAGTGTTAAACTGGATGTAATAAAGCAAATTGATGAGCTTAGGTAATGAGCTTATTGAGCCGGCGGTAAATAACCACATTATAGAGTCATTAATACATGGAAATGAATAGCGGTGTTGTTTGGTTTTTTTACTGTTAGGCCTTGTTCACATTGCCCTATGAAAATACAGGTCAAATACCGATGTGCAACACAGAGTTTCTGTTCTGTTTTTCATTTTTTTTTTTTTTTTTTTTTACAATTTTTTTTTACTGTTTTGATTCTGTATTGCATGTTTTTGTTTGTTACATGGTACATTTTTATCTGTACTTGTTTAGTGTTTTTGTCAATGGATTTCACTTTTCCTTTGGTTTACACTATTGCTGGATACGTCGCTAAAAAAGAACTATCACTTGAGTGAAATAAGGCGGAACTTTGTTTCGACCCTCGTTTATCGCAGCCGGTATAGAATTCTGTGGCTAAAACTGTGGCAATGTGGATCTGTCGGCACGTACATACAACATGTGGAAAAGCGTGAATCACTCACCAAAATTATATTTTTCCTGTTCTATTTTTTTTTAGTGGTCACACACTCAGTGCCAATAAACTGCAGGCCTATCCCCGACTTACACCTGAACCACTGTTCCGACTTACATCTGTCCCAGACTTACAACGAGTCTTATGGGGCATAGCTGGCACTTGTAGTTTCATGATGCCACAGCTGATAGTGAGCTATGGAGACTCAACTTCCCTGCAAGCCACAGTGCAAGAGGGTGAAAGTCTTCTTAACAAGGTCAAGACAGAAACAACAAATGTAAAACCCTTCCTCGCACTATCCAAAAACTAAGAAAAAAAAAAAACAATGTTTGTACTGGGTTATATTTAATAAAATCTACTTGTTCCAACTTGATACAATTTTATACTTGAGAACCAAACCCACAGTCCCTATCAGTTTGTAATCTCGAGGTGACTGCCTGTAGTCCTCTTTTGGGCTTATGTAGCAAATTAGGCTCCCACCAACGAATTACAGTTGGTTCTACAGCATATGATTTATCATACTTCAACTTCTAGGGAAGCCATTATTCTGACGTACTGAGGTTGTTATTCTCTAACAACGATTACAGTTTAGAGCTCCTGCTTTTCTGTCCTCACTACAGCACATGATACCTTTTGTTTAGTGAATGCTAATCTTGTTAGAAATAACTTAGAGCTTTGGTTTGACCTCATATTCAGCGCGCGCTGCGTGTGACATTGAAATCTCCTGACTCTCAGAGTAAACTGTGATTATACTGATGTCCCTAGCTCTCAGCTGTTATCCTTCCTGTGGTATGCAGGTAGCGATTGAAAGTAACTATTGTGCACACTTCAGAGCTCATATCAAATAATGCTGTACTTATATCTATGACTAAAGTAAAATATGTTGACCAATGTATTTAGAAAATAGTCTTCTTTACCTGTCCCATTTATGCTTGCAAGCTAATCTTTGTAGTGAGAAAACTCCATTTAAATCATTAAGCTATGCAAACTGGCAAGATGTTTCCGGGCCTGGAATTCATTCAGTCATGGTGAGCATGTCTATTGAGGTGTGTGGGTAGTGGAGTGTGGGTGTGGGTGTGTGGCTGATGGGTGTGGGTGGAGCGGTTGATGGTTTACAACCGCGTCGGGGGGCGGAAAAAATCGTCCACACTATTACAGAGTGTGGGTGTGGGTGTGGGTGTGGTGTGTGGGTGTGGTGTGTGTGTGTGTGTGTGTGTGTGTGTGCATTATATATGTTTATGTATTATATTTATCGTGTCATATTACTCTATATAATTATATTTATATACTATATATTATGATATAGGACACACACAACAACAAACAGGTTGTGTGTATACATTACTAATCTATGCGTGTGACATTTTCCTTTCTCAGTCTCTCATGCGCTTAATGGCTTTTCTGGGGACATATCTTGCTCATATACACCTTGTTCGCGTCTGGTAATGATGCTTTAGTTTTGTTTGAAGGTAGTTTCCTCTGTATCTATGCTATGGCTTATAGAGTGTCTAGGAAAGATATAAATTGACAGTAAGTGTGTTATACTGTGCTAGGAAACAGTGCAGTTTGTCTGCATTTCTCTACAGATGGGGAACAGGGTCGGTCTTCCGCCTCGTATCATAACATGTGTCTAGACTTATGCTTGTCATGTTTGGTGGTCTCGTACCTATCGCTGTGTAAAGCAGTCTGTTTCCAGTGCCCAATAAATGCTCTCCGCTCTACTCGTGGACACCCGACTATAAGGACTCCTCCAATTTGTATAGACCTTTCTTAAAAGCGGGTTGTAATCGCTTCAATGAGTCCAGTGTCTTGTCGCTTGCAGTCCTGTTTTCTGTGGAAGCTCTGATATTTTGATATCGCAGAGGGGCTGTGTTTACTGGTTTTTTTTTGTTTCGTATTAGGCTGCAGTAGGAAACTAGGTCCTGTAGCTGATGCGGACCAGTGTCATGGCAGCCTGATGCCTGGAGAGATTGAGAACAGGTCTGTAGTATAGCAACCTAGTGCTGGCAGCCTATCAGAGAGAGATAGGAAATAGTGTCACTGTAGCTAATAGCGACCTGAGGGAGTGATTGTCTGACCATGACCAACGCTGAGGGGCTCGTATCCTAGGCAATACGGTAGGACGTAGTGTCTAATGAGACATATATTGCAAAGTGACTTGTTTTTACAAGATCTTAAACATAAAAAGCAATCCTTGTAGTGAGACAACCCCTTTAGTGCCCTTAGCCTGAAAAGTACATAATGACCAGCAAAATTTTCCCTACATTTTTTTTTTATTTATTTTTTTATGGACACCGTTGTATGAGGACTTGTTTTATGCAAGCCAGGAGTTGTGTGTCATTTTTGCGGGGGAGATAGTTTAAGTATTGCAAATAAATTTACTTGCAGTCTTCTTCTTTTTTTTATTATGTTTAGTTTTACACCATTCCCATTTCTCAGACCTAGGATAACCGGATTGGGGTGACTAAGTTCTATCCAAGATTTATTACGGTGTGCAACTACCAGATATGTGTAGGTTTTGGGTTTTTTGTGTGTAATGTATGCACAATAACTTTTTTTTTTTATTAAATATTTTCTTATTTTACCTTTTTGCCTTTTTTTTTTTTAATCCCATTAAGGGATAACTATTTAACCTTTTCAGTATTGTTTTACCTTTCGTAAGGTATTGGCGATACTAGTGAACTGTGCTAATACAGCCTGCATCTTCTGTGTAATATGACCAAAGCAGCGGTCAGGACGCTGTTCCTCAGTGTGCCCCATTACATGCAGGCTCGTAATACAGAGAGCCCTCGAGGTCCACTCCTCATACCTCAAGGGCTGACTGTACAGAGGTCACCGGGGTGTCCCATCACCTGATGTGAAGCAGGGGACTGCCCTGATATATTATGCAGCCGGGTCCTCGGACACGGCTAATCAAAGGGTTAAATGCGGCAGAGGTTTGGAGGTCTCTGCTTCCTGGGCTTAACAGAGTACTGCTCTAGGAAAAGGGATGATTGACCGTATAGCTCCGCCTGAGAGTCCGCTCGAAATCCATTTATCTAGCAACGTGTATGTCCTATCCTGGACGTTGCTGCAGATTAACGACCTGCAATGCCCGACATCTGTAGTCTGGGGCCGTCTTTAAGGAGTCAAAGGAGTATTTCCATTTCATTGATTGAGCTTTAGTACAATAGTAGGGAAGGTAAATAAAGACTTTTACCAAATATATTGCTTTTCTGATATTGTTTCTTTCAGAACTAGAACAGTTATTTTCTGCTCTGGCTGCCCTGGCTGGGATGGTGACGTCATTCCCTGCATGTGAGCACAAGCTTCCCTAGGTTACCAACCTCTCTCTGCTTGAACAGGCTCTAGGGTCCTTGCTGGGATGGTGACTCGCGATCCTTGCTGTGTCTTACTGCAGCTCACTGGTGCTTGTTTATCTTTCTTACTAAAAGACTTAAACCCTTCACAGACCTGTTGCCCTCTGCTATGCTGTTTAGAACCCTCCATCACCAATGTCTCTGTCACAGGCTCAACTAGGAAGGCAGAGCTGACATGTCAGTCACTGCTATAGAACCACCCACAGCCTGAAGCTGGCTGTGAAGAGTAGGCTCTGTGATACGGCATAGTGAGAACAACCCTTTAATAATTTCTTATTGTTGTTCCAATGTAGTTAAAGATTGTTTTGACCTTAGAGAATTTAGTCATCATTGCCTTCCCTGAAAAGCCACTCCTGACCTCAAGTGCATTGAGTGATGTGACTCTGTGGTGACCCTCTGAGTTTTACTATTGTTCTTGTAGCAGCCGGGAAGGGGGGGGGGGGGGTGTCCTCTAGTTCGTGCCGCATGAACGCGGCCCTTCCAGATGACTAACCCCCGGGCGGCCCCATATATCACAGAGCTCAGCTCCCCTCCCTCTATCATATAACCCTATATATTACTGAGCTCAGCTTCTCTCCTCTCCTCTCCTCTATCATATAACCCTTTATATCACAGAGCTCAGCTCCCCTCCCTCCATCATATAACCCTATATATCACAGAGCTCAGCTTCTCTCCTCTATCATATAACCCTATATATTACTGAGCTCATCTTCTCTCCTCTATCATATAACTATATATCACAGAGCTCAGCTTCTCTCCTCTATCATATAACCCTATATATCACATAGCTCAGCTTCTCTCCTCTATCATATAACCCTATATATCACAGAGCTCAGCTTCTCTCCTCTATCATATAACCCTATATATCACCGAGCTCAGCTTCTCTCCGCTATCACCTCCTGATCTGAGATAGGGCAGCATAAATCTCCTGACACGTTCCCTTTAAATATTCTATGGTAAAGTGAATTTGCCGCTGCTCCCCAGCACCGGGGGAGCACTCCGCCGTCATACTACTTGTATCTTCTGGTTCCCTATTTTTTGATGTTGCCTCGTGCAGTGTCTTCAGCAGTTCTCCTTCCTCTTTTTCGGCTTTGTACTTTGCCCTGTTTATCTGGATGATTGTTCTCACTGTTCAGTATTTTTTCCTTTTTTTCACTTCAACATGTTTTTGCCAACATCTTTTAAGACCAGAATAGCATCTGATGTATCATAGGTGGCCCTTCAAAACTCCAGACAGAATCGGGAATCACAGTGTGAAATGGAAACCTACTGCCCTCCTGTCTTTTAATCAAGTTTTTATTTTGGGATAGTCTCCGTCAAATTGGCATTCTGTGTGTGCGAAGACATTGCCTCTCATCTGGCCACTATCCTACTCTGCACTGATGAGGGGCAAGCACCCGCGCCACCTGTCTGCAGATGAATTAACTGGCATGGAATTCATCAAGGCTTAGTGAGTCGGATGTGAGTTGAGGAATGCTTAATCCTATAGAGGGCACTTCTGGAGTCCCAGCTCTTTTCCCATGAGCCTTTTTGAATATATTTAAATTTCAATGGAGCAGTCAAGGCAAATAACTCCACAGTCAGACCTGGCTCTCCTCCCTAATAAGAAACATCATCTCTTTTGAGTCACCCAGAAATGTATGTGGTCCGGCGTACATTACTGGTCCACAGCCTCCACATGTTGATATGTTTCGACTAGAAGCAATGCCCATTTGTTGCCTCTTCTCACCATCCAGCTAGCTTGAGTCGGCCCCTCACCACCAACTAGCCAGCTCATGCTGGCCCCGGCTTGCTTGACAGCTCACCGGCTCTGGCCTGCTCCGACACTGGCCTGCCCGCTCCGAAACTGGCCTGCCCACTTGATAGACGGCCAGCCCTGGCCCGCTCCGAAACTGGGCGGCCCGCTCCGAAACTGGACGGCCCGCTTGGCCCGCCCACTTGACAGACTGGCCGCCCTGGCCCGCCCACTTGACAGACGGCCCGCCCTGGCCCGCCCACTTGACAGACGGCCCGCCCACTTGACAGACGGCCGGCCCGCTCCGACACTGGCCCGCCCACTTGACTGCCGGCCAGGTCGCATCTTCCCAGCTCAGCCACCTAGCCGGCCCCTGCCTTCCTACCAGTCACCTAGCTTGCGCCAACGCCTGCCTGTCCCACTGCTTATCTTCTACGATGTTCCCAGTTATGTTTTATTTGGCTATTCGAGTAACTTTATGATCCCTATAAACTTCTTCTTACTGAATAACACCTGCTTCATGTGCTGCACATTTGGGAGGTGATGAGTAGAATGAATAGACCTGACATGTTGGGCTTACGGTGCATTTCGAACGCTCCTACTTGTACTAATGGCTTGACAGCGGCTGATTGTATGTTTAGCAGCGCGCTCTGCCAGATCTGTAAGTCGCCCACACGTCATTTGTTTGAACAGAACGATAATAGGAAGGGTCCGGGGTTTTGCAGTTCTGTCATAGCGCAGAGGAAGGAGAGCATGAAATCATTGCAGTGGCAGGTTTCCTGACATCTGGAGAAGAGACTGCCGGCTTCCTGCCTCCCCACATATCTCCGCACCAGCACGATGCTATAGAAAGCTCCACATCGTTCCCTCCACGTCTCCATATTGCTTTCATGAACTAATTGAAGTGGGTTATACCCTGGCTACAATGCCGCTTAGCGCTGCCGCTTTTTCCTGGACTGATCTCTTGTGGTCCGTTTTTGCCACCATTCACTTACTGGTCACCGACCATGGACTTATCCTGCGGTATGATATGTTTGTTGATCTGGTTGAAGATTGAAATGTCAGGCGCTACCTTTTAGAGGCAGTCCGCGACTTGCACCGTTCCAACTTACGTCTGTCCTCTAGTTACAAACGGAGACATGTGAGGCATGCTGGCACTTGTAGTTCCATGTTCCACAGCAAACAGTAGCTGTGGAACGACAAGTTCCAGCAGGCCACAGAAGCACTTATGGTCAAAATGAGGTGAAATCTTCTTAACAGGGGCACAGACAGCTAAACAAATGTAAAAACCCTTCCTTGCACTAACCTAAACTAAAAAGAAACCTTTTGTGCTGGAGATACATTTAATAAATATACCTGTACTGACTTACATACAAATTCAACTTAAGAACAAACCCGCAGTCCCTATCATGTTCATAACCCGGGGACTGCCTGTGCATTTGATGGTGAGCTTTCAAGAGTTCTAGCTCTCTTCTTCAGACATGGTGTTAGCGTCTGAAGAAGGGAGCTAGTCCTCTCGAAAGCTCACCATCAAATATACTCTGCCTCTAGAAGGTATCGCCTGATTTCTTCACTCTTCTACTACTTCTTATGGCGAACACGGTACAACATTGTGTTACTGTTAATCTGGTTGTGAAGATAATTGGTTCGGAAATGTTCATATGGTTTATTGTTCTGAATCGTGGAAACGGTCACTTGGTCACAATTTAGCAAAACCTGTTTTTCATAAACTGTATAAATTCCCCTCTGCATGCCATTGTACAATTCATGTCTAGATCAGAGGTATCAAAGCCGCAGGCTGAATCCAGCCCACTACCTCATTTTATTTCCCCCCAAAGTGCTTAGGCACAGGGAGCAGACGCCATCTTGGATTCTGAGCTTCGGCACATCACTCTGTTCATCAATTTGCATGTGGAGGCACAGCTCTGATAGCCTCAGCCTAAAGCAGGGGTCCCCGACTCTAGTCCTCAAGGCCCACCAACAGGTCATGTTTTTTTTGCTTTCCTTAGTATTGCACAGGTGATTTAACCCCTTAACGACCGTCCTCCGACTTTTGACATCGGCTGGTGCGGGTCGTTCGTCTGCAGACATCGGAGTTTGCGGCTCCGGGCACTGTACTACACAGCCCTGATCCCAGAGCATCTCCTACGAGCACCGGGGAGCGGGGGAAACCTCCGCATCCCGGTGCTTTAACCCTTTGATTGCCGCAGCTCAATCAAAGGGTTTCCCTGCTCTGTCGGGTGATCGGAACACCCGGTGACCCGACAGAGCCCAGGGAACGGCTGCACAGTCAGCCCTGGGGACCTAGAGTAGCCCCAGGGCTGTATCTGTAACAAGGCAGTGACCAGGACAGACTGTGTGCTGTCCTTATCACTGCCTGTGTCAGACTGACACAGATTATAATGTATTAGCATATATGAATAGTGAAAAAGAAGTGTAAAAAAAAAAAAAGTAACACAGTTCTCCCTTCATGGGATTTCAAAAAAAAAACCAAAACAGAAAAAGTGTAAAAAAAAAAAAAAATTAACACAAAAATAAATTAAAATTAAAAATTTAATAAAGAATAATTTTGCGTAAATTAAACACACAAAAAAGCCTACACATATTCGGTATCCACATGACCGTAATAACCTGTAGAATTAATCTAACAAGCTATTAAGTGTGAAATGTGAATAGTGTAAAAAAAAATTTAAATTCTGCAATTATTTATAACTTAAACTATTCCCCCATAAAGTACAACTCATCTCAAAAAATGAGGACTCATCCAACTGCGTCAATGAAAAAATAAAAAAGTTACAACTGTTGAAATGCAAGGAGGCAAAAACTAAAAAAATGTTCTGGTCCTTAACTACTTTTCAGGCGTTCGGCTTAAGGGGTTAATTATTGTCAGTGCATTCTGCGGGAGATCCTGAAAACATGACCTGTTGGTGGGTCCTGAGGACCGGAGTTGGGGAACACTGTCTTCCACGTAGAAAGTTGAGTGCTAAAGAGGCGAAAGGGGCTGGCAACTATGCAACCCTAAAGGACACTGTGGCCTTGTACTGACCAAGTGGTGCACTGTGGCCGTTTGAAAGCAACCATAATGCTGATGTGGCCCTTAGTGGAAATGAGTTTGATACTCCTAATCTAGATAATGCTGAGTAGTTCCATTACTTGTACTGACCTTAAATGACTGCCTTGGTTATACTGCAATTTTTTGTAGTTACATCTTGGTGTCTGTCAGCACTCTGCTGACAGATCCGCCTCTAAGCTCATTATTACCCTTCCAGATGTATGTGTTACATAGGCGGGATTCTGGAGGTGCAGCTGAGAATTTGGATGAGAAATAGAGAATAGAAGAAAGGTGAAATTAAAGTTCCACCAAGTATCTGTCGTTTTACCTGATAAGATTAGTTACCTATATATTAGGTAGATTTTATGAAGGATTAAACTGGATGGACCATACAGTTCCAAAATTTGTTTTAGATGTTTAGGTTTTGCCTAATCACTAACTTGGATTGTCTAAAGAAATACTAATGAGCACCGTCTGGTAATTTTGTGTTTGTGCTCTTAGATGTCTTAAAGAGAACCTGTCACATAGGTTGTGCCCCCCTTGCTGAGGGCAGCACAAGCTAGTGTCAGACCTGCTGTTTCCAGCGCTGTGTCGCTTATTCTGTAAGATGCAGTAGTTTTAGAGCATTTACCCCTCAAATCTTATTCATGAGCAGGTGTTAGCTCCACCCACCAAAGGCTAGCCACGCCCACTGACAGTTATTCACATGTTTCTACCTATTCAAAGTAATGTCCGTTGAGATGGGCAGGGCTTGCTTCAGGCTGGCGGGGTTTGAAAAAAACTGACTCTTCGAATGACTCTTCTGACTGAAAACTGCAGATTTGAGCATTAAATAGACGAAAACTCCAGCATCTTACAGAATAAGGGACACAGTGCTGGAAACAGCAGGTCTGACACTAGCTTGTTCTGTCTTCAGCAAGGGGGGCAAAAACTGTGACAGGTTCTCTTTAAATTGCCTTTATGCGGTCTCTGTAGCTCTCTGTGGGGAACATAGCTGCAATAAAAAAAAAAAAAAAAAAAACCTACCTGGATGGACTTATTAGAATCTCTCTCGTAACCTAGTTTCCTATAAACCAAGGTAACCGCTACAATATCCACTGCGCAAATGGTCCTTGAAAAATCTTAAAGGAGTTGTCTCCCTTCAGAGTTTCAGAGAATGCATGAATGAAATACTCTGTCACTTCCTGGTTCAGACTGACTCATTTGCATACAGCTCCATGCTTGTACAGCTCCATGCCCTGCTGTGCTTTCAGATGCTAATTAGATCAGATTAGCTTCTCAAACTACTAACAGGACTTCTTAACTGATCCCCAAAACAAAATCCCTAATTACAGTTCTGTTTATTTTACATAAATCAAGCTTTTTACTGCTGAGCAGCACATGACACTGCTGCAACCTGTGTGATGACATCACTCACTGTTATCACATAGAACAAACAGCAGGGGGGAGAATTGTTTACAGGTCAGTTACTGAGGGAACTGAAATAGCCAGGGAGGTCATTAATTCACTTGTATCTCCTTAGGGAAAACAGAGGAACAAAGCAATATATTTGGAAAATGTCTTTATTTTGTGTTCCCTACTATTTGAAAGCTATTCTTTGTAGCGAGACAACCCCTTTAAAGCTTTATTGAGAATTGGTTAAAAGCATAGTTTGCTGCATAAGCTGAAAAACATAGCAAATGGCTCTAACCCAAGCATGGAGGAGCATATGGGCATTCGGATGAGGGGGGCCAAGATGGCTGACGCATTGCGGAAAACAACTTCCTTAATCGTAGCTAGTTTCCTATAGTAGTAATGTCGTGCCATGATGGGCACACAAGCAAATATTGCAGTGCACCTTTCTAGGCTAAATGCCTTCACATATAAAATGTTATGAAATTGCCCTAAGCTGTTTATACAGAATAGATGAAGCTTGAGTGAACCTGACGTTTTCTCTTTAATTGGTTGTTAATGTAATATATGTGGGTTGGGACTATCCCCTCTTGATATCTCCAGTGGCAAAGAGGGATTGGGCATGCTGGATTTCTACGTAACCCGAACCCAAGTTCCTATGGGTGACTTATAACCCTGTCCCCATATAAATAATCATACATGCTTGGGGGGGCTTGGATGAGGTATGTCAAGTGTTTGGAGATCTTAAGGCTATGTCTACACAGCACTGGATTTTGGTCGGCTTTTTAGCGGATTCAGTACTTTGAATCGACTGAAAATCCTACAGTATCCAGCGCTGGGTAGACCTCAATAGAAAATCTGTGCTGTAGTCTATACAACACGGATTTTTTACTGAGGGCTTCCTAAACTTAAGGGGGGTTGTTTACTCGGGATTGTTCTTAGGGGAAAGATCTTGCAAAACAAGTCATTTGCCTTATGTCCTTAACGTGCCCTACCTTTTCCCTAGATTCCCTCTTGTATGGGCTGCATCAGCACCTAGGCGTTTTGTCGGGCCTTTTTTGATCTAATGATAGGCTCCAGCATGGTTGCTTAGTACAGACTGGCTTTACTGCAGCCTAGTAAAGCCAGTAAAACCCCCCCCCCCCTGAATTCAAAATGAAACCAAAAAAAGGGGACTAAAGAAAGGGAATCAATGTAGTGAGACAACCCTTTAAAAGCACATTGGAATAAGAACTCCCTGTTAAATTCGCCAGCCCCGCCGTAAATTCCTTTTTAGCCCCAAATGTATGTACCGGGCCCTTTTTTTTTTTTGCGCGAGAAACGCGCAAAAGAGAAAAATCCAGCTGCGCGCTTCAGCGATGTGAAAATGCCATCCAAAATCCGACGGCATTTTGACATTCGCTGGACCACAGTTTTTGGCGCCCATTTGCGCAAAAGCCGTGGTCGATTAGCGTATTTGCCGATGTCCTTTTACAATGTCAATCCAATAGAATCCCGGGGGAATATCAACAAGCCAAATTTTCCCGGTTTAAAATCGCCAAAAACAAAACCCCCTTGGTTTAGACTACAGCCGGATTTTTCATTCTGCTATGCAGCACGTGTCCCGTGGGTTTTTCGGCGGTTCGTTTTTTGAATCCAATGAAATCCGACAGTCATGCGCGCATAGACATACCCGAACCGGGCCCCTCAAATGCGGCCTTCAGCTGTTGGGAAATAAACTCCCATCATGCATTTTTTTTAATTTATAACAGTGGGAGTGAGGGAGTTGTAGTTTCCCCCGTGGGGGGGCCGCAGTTTGAGGATGCCTGGTAGGAGATTTTTTATATTCTATCTGATTCTCAAGTTGGATTCGCAATAAAGGAGTTATAGTTTCAGAACGGGGACCACTGTCCTATAATGGAGTTTTTTACAAATCCGTGTAAAAACCACGATCTCCATCCGATTGTCTTTAGTGGAAATCCGCGCCATGTTGTGAAAAATGGGGAAGATTTTTTTTGCAACAGATGTGAAATCCACGATGGAGAGAAAGTGACGCAATTATTATTATTTTTTTTTAATTCCCCAAAATTTTTTGGATTTTCCCTTTGGCGGAATAAAGTGATTTCCCCTTAAATTAGGGAAAAATTTTCCAAAATTGGGCGAAACTGACAAGTGAAAGCCTGGAAGAATTCCCAATGCTGCCCCCATTTTCTTTTGGGGTTCCACAGTGAATTTTTAGTTTAAAAATCCCCTTTCTGAAATGTCCTAAAATAGCCAAACTTGTGTCGTTTTGTTGGTTTTTTTTTCCCCCTTTTTTTGATTTTTCGGACAAATCACGTAATGTCCCCCTTTTTTTTAAGGCCAATTTCCCTGGTCCTCGATCGACTTTTCCTGCACTGCGGGAAAGAATAAGAAAATCGGGCAAAATTCCCCAAAAAGAAAGTAAAAAGTTTAGTGTATTTCTTAAATTTTTATGGGGAAGGGGTTTTTTAGCTGGGATAGATAAAACTAGAGCCGGGGGGGCTTCAAACTGCGGCCCCCAAGTGTGGGGAAAATACAACGCCCATTTTATCCCTTTTTATATTTTTATATAAATGCATTTGGGGTTTGTGTTTTCAAACGGTGGAGGGCTGCCCGTTTGAAGACCCCCGGACTAGGTCTCAAGATCATGTCCCTTTCCCCGAACATCAATGCTTTCTAAAGTATAGTTTTATTTTTTATTAAAAACAATGTCCCCCCCCGCTCTCTGGAGGTCCCGTAAACCCTTTTAGAACCTCAAAAAAGTTTAAAAGGGAAACCCGTCGCATAGTTTATCCCCCCTTGGGTGGGGCAGCCAAAACTAGTGTCAGACCTGCTGTTTCCGCGCTGTGTCCCTTTTTTTTGTAAGTGCCCCGGAGTTTTTTGGAACTTTTTAAAAACCCCTCCCCCCCCCAAAACTTTTTTTCATGAGCAGTGTTAGCCCCGCCCCCCAAAGGGTAGCCCCCACCTGACAGTTATTCACCTGTTTCTACCCATTCAAAATAAAAGGTTTGTCAGTTGAGGTGGGCGGGGCTAGGCCCCAAAGGTGGGGGGGTATTTAAAAAAACTGAAATTTTTAAAGGAAATCTTTTTGAGCTGAAACTGAGTTTGAGCCTTTAAAAACAAAGAAAATTTAAGCAAATTTTTTCTGAATAAGGGGGGGCAAGGATTTGGGAAAAAAAACAGGTCTGGCAATAAACCCTTTTTCTGCCCTCAAGGCAAACGGGGGGGCATAATTATTTGACAGGTTTTCCCCTTTTAAACCCCTTTTACCCACCTTGGCCGATCCTTTGTCCCGGTGGTTTGGGGGTTCAGCAACCCGGAAGTATGGATACGTCCAGAGGATCGCGCGAAAAATCAAAGGGAAGTTCGCGCGAAATTTTGGGGCTGGGTTTTCAGCTGTATATTTTAAATTTAAATCCCGCGCGTCGGCCCCCCAACCCCCCATCCCCTTTCCCGGGGAGTGGGGGGGGGGGTTAACCCCTTAAAATTTTCGCGGGTTCGGGGTTTGCAAAACTAAGAGAGACGCAGGGGAGATCGCTTTTCCCCTGCGCCTTTTGTCGGCGGGGAGAGCAGGGACGGGATCGGGGCGATCCTTGGGGAAAAACTTTCCCGCCCCCCCTTACCCGGAAAAAACCCAAACCCGGGGGGCAGAGAAAGGGCCCCCGGGGTTGTCTATGCCCTCACGCGCCCCGGCCGTTTCCCCCGTGGGCATGACCCCGGGATCGTGGGGTGACGTTGGCATAGGAACCCGGGGATAGGGAAAGCTATGTACTTTTATTCCCTATTTAAAGAGAAAATCCCCCCAAATCTTCCTTTAAAACCATATGGGGAAAAGTAAAAAAAAAAAACATGAAAAAATAAAAAAAAGGGGAAAAAACATGTAAAAACAAACACAAAAAAAAAAAATTTAAAAATTTTGTAAACGCCCCTTTTCCCCTTTTCAAACGTCCAAACGCCCCAAAAAAGATTAAAATTTAAAAAAAGTACCCATATTGGTATGCCCCATTTCGGGAATTTACCCGCCCTATAAAAATGTATGTTAATTAACCCTTTCCGGGGAACGCTGTAAAAAAAAAAAAAAAAAAAAACAGAATTAAGATTTTGCCCCATCCCGCCCGGGACATTAAAAAGGGGTTTTTAAAACGGTTAAAAACTCCCGGGAACCCCCAAAACTGTACCAATTAAAAGTCAGTTCCTCCCGCCCAAAAAAAAAATCCTCATACAGCTCTGTATAGGAAAAAAAGAAAAAAGTTAGCTTTTCGAAGATTGCGGTTTCTAAAAAAAGTGTTTTAAACCTAAAAACATTTTTTTTTTTTTTTAAATGCTTCAGTTAAAAAAAAATATATAAAGGGGATGGGCCCTTAAACGTTGCACAAAAAGGGTAAAGCTAAAACTTTTCCAGGGGTTTTCGCATTGGGGGCCCTTTTTAAAAAAAAAAATAAAAAAACCCCCTACTTTGGATTGCAGTATTTTTTTCACCCTGGGCCTCCAAAAAATGGGGTTTAAAAAGCGATCAAAAGCCTTGGGGGCCCCCCCAAAATGATACTTTTAAACAAGTCAACTTTCTTGCAAAAAAGTCCCTACAAGCTCCAAGCACTAGAAAAATTTTTTAAAATTTTTGGCTCTGGACCCAGGGGATGCAAAAAGTATTTTCCTGGTTGAATAAAAGTGTTTTTTTTAAATTTTATTTAAATCGTTAAAAAATAAAAAAAAATCAAAATTTTGGGGATCGGGTTTTGTTAAACGGATTTAAACCCGCTTTAGTAAAAACTACCCTGTCATATATTTCCGTTTCAGTGAAACCCCTAAAAAATAAAAATAAAAAACAATACCAAGGGTTGCTGTATTTTGTTCAAAAACAATCTCCAAAAAAACCCTTTAAAAAAGGAATACATAGCCTCATATGCAAAACCCCCTTAAAGGTACCAATAAAAACTTCAACTCATCCCCCAAAAAAAAAAAGCCCAAAACCCGCTCTGCCAAGCAAAATAAAATGGTTATTTTCAGAAAAGGAAAACATAAAAAACGCCAAAAATTTTTTTTAGACGTTTTTTCTACTGTGGGAAAAATTTAAAAAAACAGAAAAAAATATAAAAAAATCTTATACATTTTGGGAATTGGGCCCGACCCCAAATAAAGTTTTCACCTTTTATTTAAATTTCAAAAGGCCCCTAAAGGGTGTAAATTGAACTCAAAAAACAAAGACCGAAAATGCGTTTTTCCCCCCTTTTATTGCCCCAATGTTAAAAAAAACTATGGGGAAAACCTGTGCATCCCAAAAAGCACCCGTAAAACCCTTGATGAGATCCCCCCGGAATAGGTGTTGAATTTCCCAAAATGGGGCGGTTTCTGGAAGGTTTCGCCTTTCGGGTACTTTGGGGGGGTTTGCAAATGCGGGGCATGGGCCCCCCCCAAAAAATTTCGTTCCCAAAAACCCCCAAATAGCGCTCCCTCCCTTTTTCGCCCCGCCTGCCCCCCAAACAGCTTTTACAAACCCCAAAAGTAGGGTATTGCCGAAAATTGGAAAAAATTGCTTAACAAAAATTTTTTGGTTTTTTTTTTTTTTCCCGGATTCCCTTTTTTATTTTAAACATTTTAAAGTAAAATTGAATTATTTGGGGGAAAAAAAAAGGTTTTAATTTTCACAGCCCCTTTTTCTAAAAAAAAATTTGTGAAACAAGTTTGGGGTTATTTTTTTCTCACCGGGACCCCGGGTATATTCCTTTAAAGGGTTTGTATTTTGGTTCCCCTTTTTGCGGGCCCATTTAGGGGTGGTTTTTTTAAGTTTTAGCAAACCTTTGGGTGTACCAAAACCGAAAAGGCGCCTAAATAAAATCGTTTTTTGCAAAAAAAGAGACCCTAAAAGTATAGTAGGTGTCCTCCTATTCTGGGGTTATGGGGGAGCCAAATAATGCCTAGGGCCACATATGGGATATCTCTAAAAACGGCAGACCTGGGGGAATTGATATTAAAAAGGCCCTTTACCTAGTAACCCTTTACGTCGTACAGTGAATAAGGAAAAAATATTGAAAATTGCCCAAAAAAGTGAAATTTGGAAAATTTCTCCCACTTTGCTTTAATTTTGGAAATATCTAAAGGGGTTTTCAAAACTTCCTAAATAGTGTTGTTTAAAAACGTTTTAAAGGGGTTTCTAGTTTTTCAAATGGTTCAATTTTTGGGGGGGGAAACTAACATTGGGAGGCCCTCAAAAGCCCCGTCTGAAATTGGGGTTTGGGCCTAAAAAAAATTTTTTATTGCAAATTTTTTGAAAATTTTGAGAAATTTCTACTAAATTTTCTAAGCCCCCCAAAGGGCGCCAAAAAAAAAAAAAAGACGTTTAAAAATTGATGCCCAACCCCATAGTGGGGAATTTTTTGGTGGTTTCTTGTTAAAACTATTTTGGGGGGGAATAATTTAAAAATTTTTCTTGCAAGGCCAGAAATTTTGCAACTTTCCAAAAAACGCAAATTTTTCCAAATTTTCATGAAATTTGATATTTTTTTACAAACAAACAAGGATTGTATGGATAAAAATTTTTCTTATAACTTAAAGCACAATGTGTCACGAGAAAACCAATCTCTGAATCACATGGCTAGGTAAAAGTGTCAAAAAGTTATTCTCACATAAAGCGACATATGCCAGATTTCAAAAATAGGGCTGGGTCAGGAAGGCCAATACAGGCTGGGTCCTTAAGGGGTTAAAGAGGTTTTCTCCCTACAGATTCCTAGAATATGGCATCGATTTCTGACAGGTCCGGGTGACACCTCTCAAAACAAGCCCCGAAAACTGTCTGTTGAAAAGGGGTTAGGACTCTCTAGCTTAAAACAATCGAAGTGCTGAGTACAGCCAAGCAATATACTTGGCTATACTCGGGGCTCTCATTGATTTTGGATGGGAGAGTTCTGACCAATTCTCCATTGAAAATAAAAGACGTTTTGGGGCTCGTTTTAAAGACAAATACGGGTCCCAGAGGTGTCAACCGGACTGGACAGAAATTTACAGCATATCCCGGGGATATGACTTCAATGTCTGTAGTGAGTTGACCCTTTTAAATGTTACATACTGTGTGAAATTATCTGCAATATACTGTACTCCTCTGAGTCTCAGGATCTCCCTGGTTTAATGTCGTACACACAGGAGCGAGCTGAAATATAAGGCGTTATTTACAGGATTCTAACATTGTAGAGCTGCCGTTACTGTCCTTTGGCCTACCCATGATGTTACACAGTGATCCCACAAGTTACCATGGCTACAGGATACAATATTTCCAGCATACAATGGTCTTTCCTGGGAAATTGTATGGAAAGTGTGGTTTCAAGGTACAATGTCCCAGACACTGCCAATCAATGACTCATGTGATTGTGGTAATTAGTTGGATCAAACATTTTACGTGTAAAACCTCTGTACTGATGCAGTGCATGCATTGATTGGTGGTCTAGTAGCGCCTCTCTACAGTACAGTGCGGTACTACATGTCCTGTACTGCTCTTACATGTATTAGTGAGGTGCATGCAGTGACTGGTGGTCTACTAGCGCCTCTCTACAGTACAGTGTGATACTACATGTCCTGTACTGCTCTTACATGTGTTAGTGAGCTGCATGTAATGATTAGTGGTCTAGTAGCGCCTCTCTACAGTACAGTGTGATACTACATGTCCTGTACTGCTCTTACATGTATTAGTGAGGTGCATACAGTGATTGGAGGTCCAATAGCGCCTCTCTACATTGCAGTGTGGTACTACATGTCCTGTACTGCTCTTACATGTGTTAGTGAGGTGTATGCAGTGATTGGAGGTCCAATAGCGCCTCTCTACAGTGGAGTGCGGTACTGTAGGACATGTAGTACTGCACTGTACTGTAAAAAGGCACTACTAGACTGCCAATCACTACATGCACCTCACTAATATATGTAAGAGCAGTGCAGGACATGTAGTACCGCACTGTACTGTAGAGGCACTACTAGACCGCCAATCACTGCATGTACCTCACAAATACATGTAAGAGTAGTACAAGACATGTAGTACCACACTGTACTGTAGAGAGGTGCTACTAGACCGTCAATCACTGAATGCACCTCACTAATACATGTAAGAGCAGTACAGGACATGTAGTACTGCACAGTACTGTAGAGAGGCTCTACTAGACCGCCAATCACTGCATGCACTGCACTAATACATGTAAGAGCAGTGCAGGACATGTAGTACCGCACTGTACTGTAGAGGCGCTACTAGACTGCCAATCACTGCATGCACCGCACTAATACATGTAAGAGCAGTACAGGACATGAAGTACCGCACTTTACTGTAGAGAGGTGCTACTAGACTGGAAATCACTGCATACACCTCACTAATAAATGAAAGAGCAGTACAGTACATTTCTTACCGCACTGTACTGTAGAGAGGCGATTCTAGAAAGCCAGTCACTTCATGCACCTCACTAATACATGTAAGAGCAGTACAGTACATGTAGTACCTCACTGTACTGTAGAGCGGTGCTACTAGACCTACAATCACTGCATGTACCTCACTAATACATGTAAGAGAAGTACAAGACATGTAGTACCGCACTGTACTGTAGAGAGGCGCTACTAGACTGCCAATCACTGCATGCACCTCACTAATACATGTAAGAGCAGTACAAGAGATGAAGTATCGCACTTTACTGTAGAGAGACGCTACTAGACTGGAAATCACTGCATACACCTCACTAATACATGCAAGAGCAGTACAGGACATGTAGTACCACACTGTACTGTAGAGAGGCGCTACTAGACCGCCAATCACTGCATGCACCTCACTAATACATGTAAGAGCAGTACAAGAGATGAAGTACCGCACTTTACTGTAGCGAGGCGCTACTAGACCACCAATCACTGCATGCACCTCACTAATACATGTAAGAGCAGTACAGGACATGTAGTACCGCACTGTACTGTAGAGAGGCGCTACTAGACCGCCAATCACTGCATGCACCTCACTAATACAGAGGTTCTATCAGTAAAATGTTCATGATAGTTGGTTGGCTCTTTCATCAATCACAAGAGCCGCAGATTAGCAGTGTCTATGACATTGTATGGGGAGTCTGGCTTCAAGATACTATGTGCCAAGAAAGACCATTGTATGATGAAAATATTGTATCCCGAGGCCATTGTAACTTGAGGGAGCAGTGTATTGGGTTGAGCAGTTTTCAGGTAATATGATTATAGCACTTTTTATGTACAACAATCTGTCATTTCCTCACGTCCACCACAGCATTAGTACTATCAGGTACACTCACTTATATAATGAAATATTTTGGAAATTTGACTTTTAGATCCCTGAGTGTAAAATCTAGTACAAATCCTGATGAGAGTTGTGCTTTAGATTCAGGTATGATGGACTCGATTGGACCCCAATCATGAGAAGACCGTGCAACCAATCGCCAGCCTTTTCCCAGTCAGATAAAAGGAAGTACTTTATTGATTGGATACACTTCCTTTTTCCTGTCTGGCAAAAGGCTGGTGATTGGTTGTACGATTTTCCCATGAGCACTGGCAAGATTGGGGTCCAATCGAATCGGTCATACCTGAATCTAAAGCACAACACTCATTAGGATTTCAGCTAGATTTTACATGAGCAAAGTAAGAGTCCAGTCCAACCGGCCCTTCCTGAATTCAAAATGCAACACTAGTCCTAATCTGTTAAAATGTCTGAGCTATCTGTGTCTGGAAAAGCTGGGTGACAAGCAATATGCTGGTTATAACCACTATCGCAGTGATCTATCTAGAACTATGCCGTTTGTTCCTGTACTCGCAGATCTGTATATCTTCCAGAGCAGGATAGGTGATCAAAGGGGTTGTCCATTGTTATTTATTGGAAAATTTGTTTTCTCTTCTAGATGAAAAAGTTGTGGCCGACGTGCGCCAGCTTCAGATGAAAGCAGAAGATTACGATGTAGTAAAAGTCATTGGACGAGGAGCCTTTGGTGAAGTCCAGCTGGTAAGAAGTGACGGAGTAGGACACTTAGGACCTGTGCACACAGCTCTGTAGAAATCGCAGGCAGTATCCTTGGATGGCAGGTTTTCACTTTATATGCATCATGTTGCAGTTGTGGACACGGATTGGCTCTGCTCATCCACATCTTGTTTAACCACACAGAATCCACATGGAAACGGTCAGCGTCTCGTGTGTTGTTTTTTTTTTTTTTTTTCCCACTTGAGGATTTGCAAAAAAATCAGCACTTTGTAAAGTATGGTTCGGATTCCCATTCAGTATAATGGGAGGTGGTGGAAATCATGTAGATTCCAGTGTAGAATACATATAGACTCTGCACCAAAAGATGCATTTCAATAAATCACCTGAACGGAGCCCTAGTTTTATTTCTGACGCTACTAGCAATGAGTCGTCTCATGTTACATAAACGTCGTGCCATTCTCACACAAGACATCACCAGGGTCTGGTCCAGTAATCCCCAAAGTTATAATGTCTATTGGATCTCGTCTGACCATTATACAGTGGGGGGAAAAAGTATTTAAACAGCCACCAATTGTGCAAGTTCTCTCACTTAAAAAGAGGAGAGAGGCCTGTAACTGACATCATAGGTCGACCTCAACTCTGAGAGACAAAATGAGAAAACACATCCCGAAATCACATTGTCTGATTTGGAAAGAATTTATTTGCAAATTATGGTGGAAAATAAGTATTTGGTCAATAAAAGTTCATCTCAATACTTTGTTATATATCCTTTGTTGGCAATGACAGAGGTCAAACGTTTCCTGTAAGTCTTCACAGGGTTGGCACACAGTGTTGCTGGTATGTTGGCCCAGTCCTCCATGTAGATGTCCTCTAGAACAGTGATGTTTTGGGGCTGTCGCTGGGCAACACGGACTTTCAACTCCCTCCAAAGGTTTTCTATGGGGTTGAGATCTGGAGACTGGCTAGGCCATTCCAGGACCTTGAAATGCTTCTTACAAAGCCACTCCTTCATTGTCCTGGCGGCGTACTTGGGATAATTGTTGTGCTGAAAGACCCAGCCACGTTTCATCTTCAATGTCCTTGCAGATGGAAGGATGTTTGCACTCAAAATCTCACGATACATGGCCCCAGTCATTCTTTCATGTGCACGGATCAGTCTTCCTGATCCCGTTGCAGAGTAACAGCCCCACAGCATGATGTTGCCACCCCCATGCTTCACAGTAGGTATGGTGTTCTTTGGATGCAACTGAGCATTCTCTCTCCTCCAACCACGACGAGTTGTGTTTCTACCAAACTGTTCTACTTTGGTTTCATCTGACCATATGACCTTCTCCCAATACTCTTCTGGATCATCCAAATGCACTCTAGTAAACTTCAGATGGGCCCAGACATGTACTGGCTTGCAGAGCACTGCACTGCAGGATCTGAGTCTCTGGTGGTGTAGTGTGTTACTGATGGGAGCCTTTGTTACGTTGGTCCCAGCTCTCTGCAGGTCATTCACTAGGTCCCCCGATTGGTTCTGGGATTTTTGCTCACCATTCTTGTGATCATTTGGACCCCTCTTGGCAAGATCTTGTGTGGAGCCCCAGATGGAGGGAGATTATCAGTGGTCTTGTAGGTCTTCCATTTTCTAATTATTGCTCCCACAGTTGATTTCTTCACACCAAGCTGCTTGCCTATTGCAGATTCAGTCTTCCCAGCTTGGTGCAGGGCTACAATTTTGTTTCTGGTGTCCTTCGACAGCTCTTTGGTCTTCACCATAGTGGAGTTTGGAGTGTGACTGTTTGAGATTGTGGACAGGTGTCTTTTATTTACTGATAAGTTCAAACAGGTGCAATTACTACAGGTAATGAGTGGAGGACAGTGGAGCCTCTTAAAGAAGAAGTTACAGGTATGTGAGAGCCAGAAATCTTGTTTGTTTGTATGTGACCAAACGCTTACTTTCCACCATAATTTGCAAATAAATACTTTCCAAATCAGACAATGTGATTTTCTGGATTTTTTTCTCATTTGTCTCTCATAGTTGAGGTCGACCTATGATGTCAATTACAGGCCTCTCATCTTTTTAAGTGGGAGAACTTGTACTAAGTACTTTTTTCCCCCACTGTAAGTCAAAGTTATTGTAATTTGAGAGACCGCTGCACATTGTACATTGTGTAGCCTCAGCTAAGTCATTATAGGACTTAATCAGATGTGATTGTGTCCAGCTACGGTCAGGGACACGTCCGGAATGCGTCAGCGTCTACTCACAGTAATGTGTTGATTCCGCTGCTGCTGGCTATCAGCCAATTTTTTAAATATATTTTTTTCAATAAAGTGTTATAAAGTATTTTTAGCCATTTGATTTGGAAGCTGGCTTTTTCCTGTGAAATAGTGTGTCCAGTGTTGTGCCCCATTGGTTTAGCAGGTGATTGTATATTGCGTTACATCTTGTAGAGATAAGGGGCTGCCAGACACGTCTAGTGCAGCTTATCTTCAAGATAAAGAGTGACTGAACTAATTCTAATCCCACATGGAAGAAGTCGGGGCCCAGCTGCTATAGACATTACTTTGATTTGAGAACCAATAATAATAAGCAGCGTACATTTTTGTGCCAGATTTTTGTAAACCGATCCACATCTTACCCTCCCCGACTGAATTTGATGGACATATGTCCCTTTTTTTTTTTAGACAGACTGTGTAACTATCCTTTGGTTTTTTTGCCATGTACCACAACAATTGTATGTGTATTGTTGGGAATTGATGATCCATGTTGGATTGTGCAATTGAACTACTTGTATGCTACGAGCTTCAGCAAGGGGGGTGCAGTGGATGTCAGTGCCATAGTCTAGGATGCTTTAGACCAGGGGTGTCAAACTGTAGCCCTCCAGCTGTTGGGAAACTACAACTCCCATCATGCATTTGTATAATCTATAACAGTGGGTTATGATGGGAGTTGTAGTTTCCCAAACAGATGGAGGGCCGCAGTTTGACACCCTTGCTTTAGACAATCCCCATAGTTGCATAGTTTGTAAGGCTGAAAAAAGACGTCCATCCAGTTCAGCCTATTGCCCTATGGTGTTGATCCAGAGAAAGGCAAAAACCCCCATGAGGTAGAAGCCAACTGTCCTCATTTTAAGTGATAAAAAAAATCCTTCCCCATTCTTCCCTTCATGACCCCTCTCCAGAATCACAGTCACTATAACTTGTTATATTATTACACTCTAGAAATGTATCCAGACCCTTCTCCAGAATCCTGGTCACTATAACTTGTTGTATTCTTACATCTAGAAATGTATCCAAACCCTTCTCCAGAATCCTGGTCACTATAATTGTTATTTTTATTACACCCTAGAAATGCATTCAGACCCTTCTCCAGAATCCTGGTCACTATAACTTGTTATATTATTACACTCTAGAAATGCATCCAGACCCTTCTCCAGAATCCTGGTCACTATAACTTGTTATATTATTACACTCTAGAAATGCATCCAGACCCTTTTTGAACTCTGTTAGTGAATTCACCATGACAAGTTCCTCTGGCAGAGAGTTCCACAGTCTCACCGCTCTTACAGTAAAGAATCCCTTCTATGTTTATCTAGAAACTATCTTTCCTCACGACGTAGCGGACGCCTCCTTGTCTGGATACAGTCGCCCATACTGCGTGATAGGAAAGATAGGCCAGCTCACCTTCAAAAGTTCCAGGGTGCATGGAAACATACTTAGTATGTGTAGAGTTACCAATGGAAAAAACGTTTACAATCCAGCTTGGTGTTAGGTTAAAAAGACTCCTTTAGGGTACGGTCACACGGCAAGGGTTTTCAGTCGGTTCCTTCAGATGGTTTTTGGATTTGAGAAGTGACTATCAACCATCCCCAAAGATGTCGATAGAAAATCCATTGCTGTAGTCTACACAGCTTGGATTTTCTGCCGTTCAGATTTCAAATCCAAAAACAGTAAAAAAAAAACAAAAAAAAACAACAACTTGGAACATGTATATTCTTCTGCCCGGTTTTAGGGTGGGTCATTTACTGTTCAATGTTTAGGGAAACGGCTGAATCCACAAACGGTGGACAGAAACCGTCCAAAAGTTGATAAAATACCAGTTGGATATTGTAATCGGAATCCAATGGTTATTTCGTCAGTGCCTTGTGCCCGCACCTTTACTGAAAAAAAACAAAACATTAAAACGTAAAATCTAATATGGGCAACGATGAACCATTGACGCGTTTCGAACACTGCATTTTGATTAAGACCACATTGCTCAAAATGCATCAAAGGTTCATCTTTGCCTATATTAGATTCCACGTTTTAATGTTTTTTTTCAATAAAGTGGTCTTTTTAACCTAATACCAAGATTGCTGAATTGCTACAGTTTTTTCCATTGGAATCTCCATACAGCGCTATGGAATATAATGGCGCCATATAAAGGAATAAGATAAGTTACAAACTGATGTTGCTAGGATAAAACAGTCTGTGTATTTACTCATATAACCAGACATAAGGGTGGATTCTCATGGATGCATCTGCCGCAAAATATGCGCGTTTTACGTGTATATTTTGATGTGGATTTGGTTGTAGATGTGCTGTAGGCTTGGTATAGATTTATTGTATTCATATTGTATATATTCAGTGTCCGCAGCACGTTCTCATGTAAGATGTGAGTGCATGGCCTAAAATTACACCACATGTGAATTTATCCCGTAGTTGAGTTAACCAGTTCCAGATGGCCAATCGACAAATCGCTTCTCCCATCTGCACCGTCATTAAAGGGGTTGTCTCACTACAAGGATTGCTTGTTATATTAAAGATCTTGCAAAAACAAGTCACTCTGCAATATGTGTCCATTAGCATTATCCTACCTATTCCTAGATATCCCCTCTTGTATGGGCTGCATCAGCTCCTCAGGTCACTATAGCTAGAGACCTGTTGGATTCATCCTGATAGGCTGCCAGCACTGGTTGCTATAGCTACAGACCTGGCTTCTACTGCAACCTAGTGGTAGCCAGTAAATATGCCCCTGAATTCAAAGTGAAACCAAGGAAACAGGACTGAGGTAAGATGAAACAATTGTAGTGAGACAACCCCTTTAAGTCCACAACAGGCTGACCCGAGAGAGAGAAGGCAGGGATGGTTAACTACTATGCCTGACTACCCGATCACTGTGTACATGGTGTTCAATGGGCACCATACATACAGACCAGCAGGAAGTCTGAGGCTTCCTGCTTCTGGCATTCATGTGATTGCCATGGCTGGGTAACTGCAGGAGCTGCTAGTTCTTAACAGACCTAGATAAGCTCTGAAGTGAGTGCTGGGGGCCGAGTTCCTCTTGTAACTGGTGTTTATAGATCATCCCCAGTTACAGGGAACATTGGCAACAACAGCAAAAAAAAAGTTATGTAAAAATCCCCCCCTCTCTTCCCAGAAGGCACAATGTTAATTAAAACACTGACAGCCAAACTGCAACTTTTAGCCCTACCTCTGATGACCCCAAAACTGTATATCACCTATATAAAAACATCCTTAAAGGGGTGGTCTCTCTGCGAGAAATCCTCAAAACTCTATTGAAGTGATTGAGGAGGACACCGCTAGCACCGCCCTCCACATTCAAATGCTTGGTCGGATCATAGCGAGTGGCAGCATAGAGAATTTCACTTTAAAGGGGTTTTCTCACTATAAAGATTAGCTTCCAACATGTAGGGACAGGTAACTGAAGACTTTTTCTAAATACATTGGACTTTTTTTTTTTTACTTAGCTGAGTAAGAGTTTTTATCTGCTCTTTACTAAAATCCAGGGGTTTTAAATTTACTGCCATTTCTCTGTTTTCTAAAAAGGGAATGTGTCTCCACATCAGGAGAGCTAACCCCAAAGCAGAAAGTTATCCTAAAAAGGTTTATTTTTTGTTTACAGAAAAGAATTTTTTTCTGTTCTGAGCATGTGTAGCTTTGTTTATTGAAGTTTAGTCTCCGCCCCTTGAATGTCTAGCTGTAACAGAGAAGCTAAATTGCTAACCATGCTATAAAAACCACTCACACCCTTAATTGAAAGAAATGTGAAACTGCATGGTGAGAAAACCGCTTTAAGGGAAAACTGGCTTAGTTACAGATCTCATTTTAGTAAGCAAATAAAAATAACAGCCTTTAGAGCTTGCCCCCACGGCAGCGGTTATTTGTCCGGTTTTCAGACAGCTTGCGGTTTTTTGAAAAACCGTCAAAAAACCGACAAGCAACGCTCCCCCATAGACTTGTACGGATTTTCCCGGTCCAAAAAACATAGAAAAGTTTATTCTTCCGCCCAGTTTTCGGCTGGAACATGAACATGTCGGTGCAAAGGGGGACGGTGAATCCAAATTGGTATTTGGTCTATACTGTGTAAACGCGGCCCTTTAAATTAAGTCCTCTGTAGTATAAACCAAAAAAAAAAATGAAAAATGACAAAAAAAAAAGACTTGAATCCTGGGGGGGAAAGGGTGAAAAATGAAGGAAAATTTGGAAAGTTTATATTTAGTTTTTTCTAAATTGCATGTCAAAAAAGGAAACCTAAAGAAAAAAAAGTCCTGGCAATGGTTTGGGAAAGGGGGTAAAAGAGCTCGTAGGACCAAAAATACCATGCAAACCTGATAAAACAACTTCTTCTTACAGCTTGGTACCTTTCCCAAAAAATTAAGGCTCTGTCTCCACTGCACAGAAAACCGTCCTTTTTTTACGTTTTTCGTTTTCTAAAAAAATGGAAATCGACTGTAACCACTCCCTAACTTTTGTAAAACCCTCCCGCTGTCTACACTGAGCGCTTTTTTCGCCGTTTTTTTCCTGGTCGTATTTTTAATATGCTCTAAAAAAACGCCCAAGCGCAGAAAATTACTCAGGGGTCTTGGAAAGCACCCCGGACGTCCTTTTTCCTTTTCAATGAAAACCCTCCCGGAGACCCCAAAAACCCACCCTTTTGTGGGTGTAATAAAGGTTTTCCTTATCAAATCTGCATACAAGTTCTGGATCCTTGTTTGTATTTTGAAAAATATCATGCTTTTGGGGCAAAAAATTTTTGCGTAATTTATATTTTTTCGCAAAAAAAAAATGTTTTTTTTGGAAATTTTGGGCCCGAATCTTTTTTTTTAAAACCCATTTTTGGGGCTAAAATCCTTCTCAAAATATTTTGGGCTAATAAAGTTTCCTGCTTTTGACCTAAAAATACGGGGGGTTTTTTTAACGGGGTTTTTGGCCCAGAATCCCGTTGTTTTTTTTTTTTTATGTTTTTTGGCGTTTAAAATTCCCTTTTTTTTTTTTTTAATTTTGGCCTAATAAAGTTATCTCGTACTGACGCCAAAAATAATGTTTTTTAACGGATTTTGGGCCCAAGGGAAAATGTTGTTTTTTTTTTTTTTTTTTTTTTTTTTTTTTTACAGATTTTTGGGGGCTAAAATACTTTTCTTTAAAAAATTTTGGGCTAATAAAATTTTATCTCGCTTCTGACCCAAAAAAAGTTGTTTTTTTTTTACGGTTTGGTGCAAGAATCCCTTTTTTTTAATGGAATTTTCACTAAAATACTTTGTTTATTAGCGCAAAAAATGTAAAGAAATCTTTCTTCTGATGCAAAATACGTTTTTTTCACATCTTTTTTTTTACAGATTTTGGCACTAAATTTCTCGCTTTTGACCAAAAAAATACTTTTTTTTTTTGGTTTTTTTTTTTTTTTTTATAATTTTTGGGGCCAAAAATCCGTTTATTACGGGGAATTTTGGTGCTAAAACCCCTTTTTTAACTTTTTAGCCCAAAAAAAGTAGAAAAGGGGTTTTAAACACCAGAAATCCGTAAAAAAAAAAGATTATTGTTTTTAGCGTCAGAAGCGAGAAAACTTTATTAGCGCCAAAATCCGTAAAAATTACGGATTTTAGCACCACAATCAGTAAAAATTTGGACTATAGGGCCAAAATCCGTAAAAAAAAAAAAAAAAACAACGTATTTTTGGTGACAAAAGCGAGATAGCTTTATTAGCGCCAAAATCTGTAAAAATGCAGATCTTGGCACCAAAATTCTTTTAAAAATGGACTTTAGGGCCAAAATCCGTAAAAAAAAAAAAAAAAATTAAAAAAATAAAAACGTAATTTTGGCGACAAACCAAGATAACTTTATTAGCGCCAAAAACGACTACAAGATGACATATAAATGCAATAATGTGCTATATATATATATACCCTTTTGTAGGTTGGAGTTACGTCCAATGGCTTAATTTATGCATAATTAAAAAACAGACTTGAAGACAAGAAAAAAACGCATGTAAAAAACACGCCAAAAAACGCAAATTGCTGCAAAAAAAGCCGTTTTTTCAGCTGCTTTTGACAGGAGGGGACAAAAAACTCGGTTTCATGAACGTCTTTAGTAATTCGTTTTCAGGTCGTTTTTGTCCACTGCAGGGGAGACCTAACCGAATACAAAGAGGCAGAAACTTAAAAGAATGAAATGAGTTTTGGGACTCAAAACTGTCCGTTTAACAGTTCTTGTTTGGACCTTCTAATTGTAGACTCAGACCCCACCATGGAACCGATATGTGTGTATCTAATTCACAGTGTATGAGAAACAAATATCATACACTGTATGGACTCTATATATAATACTTTTTATAAAAAGAATTCTTTCTTTGTCTTTTATAGGTGCGGCATAAAATTACACAAAAAGTTTATGCAATGAAATTGCTAAGTAAATTCGAAATGATAAAAAGATCTGATTCTGCCTTTTTTTGGGAAGAAAGGGATATCATGGCCTTTGCAAACAGCCCGTGGGTAGTTCAGGTAATGTAACAATGTGACTTATTTTACTTTACCTTTTTTCATGTCTGTTTTTCAACTAGTTCATCTGATTTCTGGAGACTATGATTTAGATATGAAAGGATATGTTCACACAGCATTTTTGGATACAAATTTGAGTCCGTGTTGGATCCGAAAATCGAATCAAAAAACGCAGCGCTGATTGGAGCCAACATTTTTGGGAAGTGTTGGATCAGCGTTCGCACCCTATTTTTTTTATGGGCTCCTGCTGCGTCTTTTTGGGCCAAAAATTGACATGTCGATCTTGGAACGGGTCCGAAAACGCAATGTACAACACAAACGCTCATTGTTAGATGCGTGTTTGGGTCCTCTAGAAGGGGGTTTTCAAACCCGTCCCAGGCCCCCAACAGGGCAGTTTTCAGGATCTCCACAGAATGCCTGCAATAATGAATACCTGTGTAATGCTAAGGAAAGCCCGAAAACTGACCTGTTGGTGGGGCTAAAATGGAGTTTTGGAAACCCCCGGTCTAGTGGACCAAAAATGCATCTTAAAGATATGTTCACACAGAAAAAACCCGGGGTTTTGAACATAAAACCCCAAAAAGCATTATTGTCTATTGCAATTCCTAAACAAATGTCTGCTTTCCGAAAACCCGAAGACTACTGTGCTCACAAGACATCCCAGAAATATTGATGTGCTAAAACCCATTGGCAGGAATGGTTAGTCCAAAATTCCTGATCAGTGTTGTGCATCTATTACAGGCAGTGCCCGACTTTCAATGTTCCGACTTATTTCTGTCCTCTAGTTACAAACGGAGACTTACGGGGCGTGCTGGCACTTGTGGTTCTATATTCCACAGCAGATATTCGCTGTGGAACGACAAGTTCCAGCATTCCACAGCATCACAGGAGGTAAAAATGAGGTGAAATCTACTTAACAGGGGCACAGACAGCAAAACAAATGTAAAAACCCTTCCTTGCACTATCCAAAACTTAGAAAAAAAAAAAACCTTTTCTGCTGTAGGTACATTTAATAAGTATACCTATTCCGACTTGCATACATATTCATACCTACAGTCCCTAACTCATTTGTAACCGGGGCTTGCCTGTATTCGTAACTGAAGGAAAGGTTTGGTGGAGGCGACTCCTGGGCCGGATGATCTAAAGGCTATTAAAGGGCTTGCCCAATTTGCTAAAATTATGATTAAGTAGGGTCAGGATGGGGAGAAGTAGAAAACAAAAAAGGGATACCCCCTGCCGCTCTGAAGCCTCCTGTGGAACAGGAAGGGGAGAGGAGCAGATCCCGGGAGGCGTCAGAATGGCAGTGGCGAGGACTGGTGGGGAGTAATCCTTTTTTTTTTGGGAGGGGGGGGGGGGTCCCCATTCTTTCTTCATTTGACTATTATTTCAACAAACTGGAAAACCACTTAAAATTGAAGGGTGGATTTACCTTTCCCTCCTGCCCTGTGGAAGTTTACACAGTGCTTAATACATATGAACAGTACAACTGTTTGTGTGTTATTAGTATAGCTACATTGTGTTTCTCTAGAATCGTGATCCCATTTATTAGTAATGGATGTGGAGATCCAGATAATCCCAAAGCGTCTACTTACTTTTTCCTTCAACTATGCTACATGCCTGATAGAGACGTACAAGCTGTTGAGTAGTTCTCTGCAGTGTATAATCTCTGTGTGATCATTTCTGGGTTATCTTAGTGACCTCTACAAATTCAGTGTTGAAACTACTTTTTTCCTGTAACAAGTCCCAAGACAAATCTTACTTCACTTTCTAAAGACCTAGAACACCTTGGTAATTTGGATTAAACCGGTTACCCACTGTGGACAATCCTTACTTGTTATAAGGGTCATTTCAAAATGAGACAGTCCAAAAATGTTCCCCCTGCTTCAACCCCAGGTGTTAGCTGCAATCTGTGAAGAAATCTTGCAGAAAGTGTTCAGTTTCCCTGCAGCGCCACCATAGGCGAGAGGAAGCATTACGTTCATTCACATTAAAGGGGTTGTCTCGCTACATTGATTCATCTTCCCTCAGTCCTGTTTTCTTGGTTTCACTTTGAATTCAGGGGTGTGTTTACTGGCTACCAATTTTCTGCAGTAGTAGCCAGGTCTGTAGCTATAGCGACCAGTGGTGGCAGCCTATCAGGATAGATCAAACAGGTCTGTAGCTATAGCGACCTGAGGAGCTGATACAGCCCGTACAAGAGGGGATATCTCAGAATAGGTAGAACACTGTTAATGGACACATATTGCAAAGTGACTTGATTTTGCAAGATCTTTAACATAAAAAGCAATCCTTGTAGTGAGACAACCCCTTTAATGGGTTGTCTGTGTAATGTAGGACAGGACAGGTCCTCCAGAGTAAGATGCTCTTCATAACAAATCTCCACTCTGGCTGACAGATGATGATCCTAAACAGAGGAACCCCTTAGCTCAAAATTCCCTAATTGTGTATATGAATAGTTTTCAGACTGGCTCAACCCTTTTAATGGGGCTAACATTTTTTTTTCCATTCTGAACCAGAATACTCAGCATAAGCAAAGCTGTAGGGAATAGTAGAGAATGGAATTATTGAAAAACAGGTAATAGAACTAAAGGCCACATGTATGAAAACGGTCTAGGTCTAAAACTCACTTTGTTTCCCATAGCAACCAATCAGAGCGCCCCTCTCATTTTTCCAGAGCACTATATGAAATGAAAGGGGCTCTCTGGTTGCTATGGGCAACAGAGTGAGTTATAGACTTTAACAGTTTTCATACATGTGGCCCTAAATGTTGGGGTACGTGCACACTGCATATTACGGCGCGCACAGGTACAAGCCACAATAGGCATTTGTTGGCGCTGTTGAAAGTACACACTTGTAAGGGCATACTTTCAATACAAATGGCCTCAGACTTTCTTTTCCTTCATTTTTTTATTTCTTTCCTTTTCTTTGTTTTCTTCCTTTTTCTTTCTGTTCTTTTTCTTTCCTGTTCTTTCTGTTCTTTTTCTTTCCTGTTCTTTCTGTTCTTTTTCTTTCCTGTTCTTTCTGTTCTTTTTCTTTCCTGTTCTTTCTGTTCTTTTTCTTTCCTTTTCCTTCTGTTCTTTTTCTTTCCTTTTCCTTCTGTTCTTTTCCTTTCCTTTTCCTTCTGTTCTTTTTCTTCCTTTTCCTTCTGTTCTTTTTCTTTCCTTTTCCTTCTGTTCTTTTTCTTTCCTTTTCCTTCTGTTCTTTTTCTTTCCTTTTCCTTCTGTTCTTTTTCTTTCCTTTTCCTTCTGTTCTTTTTCTTTTCTTTCTGTTCTTTTCTTTCTTTTCTTTTTCTTTCCTTTTCTTCTTGTTCTTTTTCTTTCCTTTTCTTTCTGTTCTTTTTCTCTCTCTCTCTGTCTCTGTCTCTGTCTCTGTCTCTTCTCTCTCTCTCTGTCTCTCTCTCTGTCTCTCTTTGTCTCTATCTCTGTCTCTCCTCTGTCTCTCTCTTTCTCTCTCTCTCTCTCTCTCTTCTCTCTCATGTGACAGTTCACTTTTTTTTTTTTTAATGGCTTACAATATGCGCCGAGAATTCCGACGCTGATGATTTTTCACAGCTCTGAATGAGTGCTGGACAGTGATTTTACCTTCTTTGCATGGTGTACTTTGGCACAAACACGCTCCGAAGTACGCCCCACAAATACAGCAAGTGAACATACCCTTAGACGCTGTTCACATTTTTGGTATGGTTTTCGTTTACGGCAGAAGCCACATCATTATGTCAGATTTGTCGTTTAACTGATCCAAATGGTGTCTGGTGGATCCTATTGACTTGCAATAGATTCCATCAGGATTCCACCGAGATTTGTAATGTTAACAGCAAAAAAAAAAAGCACGGCATGGTGCATTATTCTTTCCATCAAAAGTGACAGAGATGCCAGTGAATGCTCTTCATGGACTGATGGGTGGGTAGGTAGATTAGCGAAAAAAATGCAGCATTGAAAAAAAAAGTATTTTAGTAATAATCGAGTACCTGCTTACCAGTCCGGACCAAAGACTCTAAAAAGAGATCCAAAAAAGTAGCCGCGATCCAAAATGCAGAAAAATAACATAGGGAGCTTTTTTTTTTTTTTTTTTACCAGCGACCCTTCAGCTCTAGCAAGTGCTTCTTTCAAGCCGTTTTCACATGGGTAAGTCAAATTTCCTCCATTATTTTCTGCTTTTTGGGCAGCTGCTACAAATAGATGGGTATACAGTCCCCGGGTTATGAACTGGATAGGGAATGTAGGTTTGTTCTTAAGTTGAATTTGTATGTAAGTCGGAACAGGTGTATTTATTAAATGTCACTCCAGCACAAAAGTTTTTTTTTTTTAAAGTTTTGGATAGTGCAGAGAAGGGTTTTTCCATTTGTTTTGCTGTCTCACGTGCTGCTGTGGCATGCTGGAACTTGTCGTTCTACAGCTACTATCTGCTGTGGAACATGGAACTACAAGTGCCAACATGCCCCATAAGTCTCCGTTTGTAACTAGGGGACAGATGTAAGTCGGAACAGTGCAAGTCGGGGACTGCCTTATGTTTCGTTTTCTTACGGATTCCTAGGTAACACAACTGTATGTGCTTGGTGTATTTTGCTCTATGGTTTATCTGGTATAGATGACTATATGTATTGTATATTACAGCTGTATTGTGCCTTTCAAGATGACAAGTATCTTTACATGGTGATGGAGTACATGCCTGGTGGAGACCTTGTAAACCTTATGAGCAACTACGATGTGCCTGAGAAATGGGCAAAATTCTACACCGCCGAAGTGGTCCTAGCCCTGGACGCCATTCACTCCATGGGTTTAATCCATCGAGATGTCAAGCCGGACAACATGCTCCTGGATAAATATGGCCACCTGAAGCTGGCAGACTTTGGCACATGTATGAAGATGGATGAAGTAAGTACAGGAACTGTAATAATTCTGATTTACTGGCTAGTAGTAATAGTTGTATCATTGTCGGGGTGATGTGGATGTGAGGTTTTGCACCCACTTGCAGTGCTTTAGACCTGACCTAATTGATGGTTACAGTAAACACAATATAATAATCCGATCAATAGGGAAGTTCGTATCCTCTAGTATATGATACATTGGAGTGTGTGTTCCCCTATAAACACCATATTACCATTTAAACTGGTAACATATCTACCTGTTACAGTGCTGAGATGCATTCAGCATTCTTCTGGCTTCAGAGCTGAAATCTCTGCAATCCCTGAGCACAAGGAATGTCGCACGTGTTTTTTTTTTTTTATATTTAGGAAAAGCAACTCTGCCCGGCTCGGTGTTACCAAAGTTAATTTTTTATTATTGCTATTCAGGTATTTTAAAAAGTTGGGTCACATCCACTATAAGACCTATTTTTAGAATTTCACCCAGCTGTCCCTAACACGGTTATGCTATGTTCTCACAGTGTAATTGCGGGGACGTATTTCACCCGCAATTACGCTGTGTGCTCGGCAGCGGGGGCGGGGCAGAGGGGCCGGCAGCCCGCCGGCCCCTTGGACATTCATTATTCATGGCGCGTATACGGCGTGAATAATTGACATGTCACTTCCCTCCCCGCTCACCGGGGAGAGGAGACATAATCCATAGTTCTCTATGAGAACTGTGGATTACCGTAATGACTGGGACGTATCTCGCCCCGTATTTAGTGCAGTATGGCGCAAAATACAGGGTGAGATACGTCCTAGTATAAGCCGTGTGAACATAGCCTTATACCTAAAAATCAACTAAATAGAATTTAGAACACTAGAGATGAACTTAATGTGGACCTGCCAGCAGGTTATCATGGAGGAGAGAAGCTGCGCTCTGTAATATATAGGGTTATATAATAGAGGAGAGAAGCTGAGCTCTGTGATACATAGGATTATATGATAGAGGAGAGAAGCTGAGTTCTATGATATATATATAGGGTTATATGATAGAGGAAAGAAGCTGAGCTCTGTGATATATAGGGTTATATGATAGAGGAGAGGAGCTGAGCTCTCTGATATATATGATTTTATGATAGACGAGCTGAGCTCTGTGATATATAGGGTTATAAATGATAGTGGAGAGAAGCTGAGCTCTATGATATATAGGGTTATATGATAGAGGTGGGGAGCTGAGCTCTGTGATATATAGGGTTATATGATCGAGGAGAGGAGCTGAGCTCTGTGATATATAGGGCTATATGATAGAGGGAGAGAAGCTAAGCTCTGTGATATAAAGGGTTATATGATAGAGGAGAGGAGCTGAGCTCTGTGATATATAGGGTTATATGATAGAGGAGAGAAGCTGATCTCTGTGATATATAGGGTTATATGATAGAGGAGAAGAGCTGAGCTCTGTGATATATAGGGTTATATGATAGAGGAGAGGAGCTGAGCTCTGTGATATAGGGTTATATGATAGAGGAGAGAAGCTGATCTCTGTGATATATAGGGTTATAGATAGAGGAGAGAATGCTGATTCTCTGTGATAGTCTAGGTTGCTTATATTACTAGAGGCAGAAGAGCTGAGCTCTGTGGATATTTAGGGTTATATATGCAGAGGAGGGTAGCTCTGTGATATAGGGTTATATGATAGAGGAGAGGAGCTGAGCTCTGTGATCAGGAGCACATATATATGTGTGTTTAGATAGCTGGCAATTTTCTACTGTTTGTGTCTCGGTTGACTTTCTACAATTTCTAGATGTGCATTTTATAAGCTCATCCTGTTTGGCTCCGTTGGTCATAAGTCTGCAGCAGCGCCGTGCCTCCAGCGGCCATAGTCTCCACCGGTGCATTTGCAGCAGATTGCTAGATGCTAATTGCTCGGTGCTTTCGTCATCTTTACATGTTGGCGTTTTGCTGGTGTAATACCCCCCCCGGTGTCACAATGAAGGCTCAGTTTCTGCACATTCCAGGCACACATGCCAGAGACCTGTATTAAATTCTTCCTGTAGCCGTCACAGTCGCTGCTTCCGCTCCTGAGGGCTCTGCACTTTTTAAGAACAAAGTACAGAATGTGCCAGCTCTCTCCGGCTGGCCTGGATGTGGCCATATAGGAGCAGGATATATGTGTGGAATGAGGCTGATTCACAGAATATTTGAAGGATTGTTTTTGGGAAGTGCAGCTGCAGCGTCTGCTGTGGATCATGTTGCTGTTAGCGCCTGCTAGTGGTGTTCTGGTGGCAGATCATGATGAGTAAGTGCAGTGTTAGTGGATGTGATGTGTTGTGGATGTTCTTTTTTCGGCTATAGATGGATCTCTTGTGCATTCTTGTGGGCGCTGGGTATTGCCTGCTCTCATAGTAAGAGTCGTGGGCATAGATCATACTTTTTGTGATTGTTTTTTCCTCCCACCTTGCCTGATCTGCTTCTTTGACTGTAAGTTTCACATTGTTTTGCCATATGTTATGCAACGATGAGATGGTTTTGTATGTTTTTCCCTTTGGAAAGCACCAAGCTGACATAGGGAGTCTTTTATGGCATGCAATGCTTGTTGGGAAAAAGAGAATGTAAATAAGCTCTCCTGTAGATGGAAGAAAGTGGTCTCTCTAGCGCCACCTACTGAAAGGGGCTAATCTGCATGTCCTAGTAAAGGGGCTCTCTACACAAAGCATTTTCACTTACCTTATTTGAGATGATGATATTTGAATTACTAGAAGGACTCTCATACCTTGGGCAGAGTAGAAAGTAGCTGTAAAGAGTGTCTCTCGCCCTGGAGGACCTGTCCTGTCCATTACACATTGATTTGAATGGAGCCCATGTAATACTTTTATTTCTCCTGTGGTGGTGCTGTAGAGAAATGCAACACTTCCTGCCAAGTTTACCCACAGATTACAGCCTATTTATTGGGGAGCCAGTACCAGTAGGGGAGTACGTCTTGATCAGCATCTTGTAAAGGGACCCTTCTAACGAATGTCAGTTTTCCAAATTGTAGAGCCCATTGAAACACGGCTAGGTATTTGGGCCAAATCAGAATCTCGTAAAAAAAGGAAGTCTCCCATCTGTAGACAGCTGTTCCGAGGTTCTACCCCTTGTTACCGCTTAATAATAGACCTATATTAAAGAAAATCATGGGCAATGACCACTGGACCGTTGTCCTTTCCAGTTCCGGAAGATATCACAATTAAAGATTTTTTTTTTTTTCCAAAATCTTATTTTTTTTTCCACAGCGATAACAAAGACCATATGTAGAGAACACGCGCTAGCTGTCCTTCTTGTCAGGTTGACTGTATCAAATCCCTATCGATATGTGGGGGTTTTCTTTGGATCTTTCATCAAATCAGATAGGTGGGGGTTTTTAATCAATTTCAGATCACTGGAGGTTTTCAATAGGATAGGCCTTTGGTGTGAGATCAGTAGAAGTCCTCCATAAGATAGGCCATCAATATCGGATCTGTGGAGGTTTTCCTTAGGATAGGTCATTGATTTCAGATAGGAGAGGGTTTTCCATAAGATGGGCCAACAGTGTCAGATCTGTGGAAGTTTTCAGATCAGATCAGAGAGGGTTTTCCGTAGGATAGGACCTGATCTATTTGGTGGAGGTCTTCCATAGGATTGGACATCCGTATCCGATTGGTGGAGGTTTTGCATAGGATAGGCCTTCAGTATCCGATTGGTTGAGGTCTTCCATAGGATAGGCCATCAGTATCCGATTGGTTGTGGCCTTCAATAGGATAGGCCATCAGTATCAAATTGTTGGAGGTCTTCCATAGGATAGGCCATCAGTATCAGATTGGTGGAGGTCTTCCATAGGATAGGCCATCAGTATCCGATTTGTGGAGGTCTTCCATAGGATTGGCCATCAGTATCCAATTGGCGGAGGTCTTCCATAGGATAGGCCATCAGTATCCGATTGGTTGTGGTCTTCCATAGGATAGGCCATCAGTATCAAATTGTTGGAGGTCTTCCATAGGATAGGCCATCAGCATCCAATTGGCGGAGGTCTTCCATAGGATAGGCCTTCAGTATCCAATTAGTGGAGGTCTCCATAGGATAGGCCATCAGTATCAGATTGCTGGAGGTCTTCCATAGGATAGGCCATCAGTATCCAATTAGTGGAGGCCTTCAGTATCCAATTAGTGGAGGTCTTCCATAGTTTTGGCCATCAGTATCCGATTGGTGGAGGTCTTTCATAGGATAGGCCATCAGTATCCGATTGGTGGAGGTCTTCCATAGGATTGGCCATCAGTATCCGATTGGTGGAGGTCTTCCATAGGATTGGCCATCAGTATCCGATTGGTGGAGGTCTTCCATAGGATTGGCCATCAGTATCAGATTGCTGGAGGTCTTCCATAGGATAGGCCTTCAGTATCCAATTAGTGGAGGTCTTCCATAGGATTGGCCATCAGTATCCAATTGGTGGAGGTCTTCCATAGGATTGGCCATCAGTATCCGATTGGTGGAGGTCTTCCGTAGGATTGGCCATCAGTATCCAGTTGGTGTGGGTCTTCCGTAGGATTGGCCATCAGTATCCGATTGGTGGAGGTCTTCCGTAGGATTGGCCATCAGTATCCGATTGGTGGAGGTCTTCCATAGGATTGGCCATCAGTATCCGATTGGTGGAGGTCTTCCGTAGGATTGGCCACCAGTATCCAGTTGGTGGAGGTCTTCCGTAGAATCGGCCAGCAGTATCCAGTTGGTGGAGGTCTTCCATAGGATAGGCCAGCAGTATCCAGTTGGTGGAGGTCTTCCATAGGATAGGCCAGCAGTATCCAGTTGGTGTGGGTCTTCCATAGGATAGGCCATCAGTATCCAGTTGGTGGAGGTCTTCCATAGGATAGGCCATCAGTATCCAGTTGGTGTGGGTCTTCCATAGGATTGGCCATCAGTATCCAATTGGTGGAGGTCTTACATAGTATAGGCCATCAGTATCCCATTGGTGGAGGTCTTCCATAGGATAGGCCATCAGTATCAAGTTGGTGTGGGTATTCCATAGGATTGGACATCAGTATGATTTCCAGCATTCCCACCAATTAACTGATTAAAGGGAACACAGCACAGCGCCCTCCTCTTTGTTTACCAGGCAATGTTCTGTACATTTGATAGAAGCTGTGTCAGATGCTGCAGTTCCTTGCAGCCCACTCCTAGTCAAGTTAATGGAACTAAACTACGCAAAGGACCAGCCGCGACCACTGATACACGATGAAGAGGACGCAGTGGTTGTGAGAACGCTATAGCCCCTTCAAGTTAACTTCATCAGTGTGATTGTTGGCCGGTGAACTACATTCCTGGAAAAAACCCTTTAATAAAAAAGTTGGGTTAAGGACCTTCTGCTGGTCGTAGGCCTGGTTTTTGCCAGAAGAAGTTATCTTTGGCTGTGGCCATTATGTGTGAAATGTAATATAGCATTATGCATTTAAAGAAGTGTTAAGGGAACATCTGTAACATGGTTGGCTTGTAGCTAGCTATGAGCGGACTGTGTGTGAAAATGAGAAGGGTGGCGCTTGCGGGCGTCCTCCCCATTCATTTCTGTGAGCGTTCCAAGCTATATTCAGAACTCCCATAGAAATGAATGGGAAGGACACCCATAAGCGCCACCCTCCTCATTCTGTAACATGGTTGGCTTGTAGCTAGCTATGAGCCGACTGTGTGTGAATATGAGGAGGGTGGCGCTTACGGGCGTCCTCCCCATTCATTTCTGTGGGAGTTCCAAGCTATATTCAGAACTCCCATAGAAATGAATTGGAAGGACGCCCATAAGTGCCACCCTCCTCATTCTGTAACATGGTTGCCTTTTAGCTAGCTATGAGCCGACTGTGTGTGAAAATGAGAAGGGTGGCACTTGCAGGCGTCCTCCCCATTCATTTCTGTGGGAGTTCCAAGCTATATTCAGAACTCCCATAGAAATGAATTGTAAGGACGCCCATAAGCGCCACCCTCCTCATCCTGTAACATGGTCAGCTTGTAGCTAGCTATAAGCCAACCTGTAAAAGGGGCTTTCCCAAGGAGTTTAACCTAAATGGGCCAGGTCTGGAGATACTGCTCGTCAGCTACGGCTTTAGTGGGGATATCCATATACTGTGATAGACCATATAACAAGAGGCAGCCATGATGAGCGTTTCCTATGTAAACATTGGTTGATGGTTCCATTTTATGTAAAGATATTTCATGTGTCTCCAGGTTCTACAACTGCCTATTCTACAAGTAAATATTTGCCCATGATAAACTCCCTTACCCTTTTTAGGGTGGCGGTAGCAAGATTATTGTATTGGGAAAAGGAAATAATCATTGCTTGAAAAACCCAAACCTATAAATGAAGTTAAGTGCCATTTAACAAGGTGCTAAAGGCTTTTACTGGAGCGACGAGCCGTCCCACCACATGTTTTTACTAGAGCCTGGCACTGGGTTGTATTGACTCCTGGTCTGGCAGTGCCCTGAAGTGAGGGAGCCTTGTGGTTAGCTGTACAAGATAAGCAATGGATATCACTTGTGTTGAGTAACAAAGGCATTTATTTAGCTGGGAGAGTGCGCTCCAATGTCAATATTCCCCACACGAGCTTCTGGTCGTGGCTGTAAATTGGTTTGTGATGAGTAATGTTTCACTAGGTGTGTGCAGGAGCGACTCCGCTGGCAGCGCCTGTGTCTGGATGACGGACGGGTTTAAGCGCCACACTTGTGGTGTTTGGCTTTGGTTGCTGTTTTAGTTATTGGCACAAATCAGAAGATAGGATATTAATAGACGTAAAGGAAAAATCTGGCCGTCCCCGTACAATCCCGACCTTTGACCAAAAATGAATAAAGGACAGGGTATATTACCAGTGGTGCTGCAGACTGATGGGCGACAACATCATTCACAGGGGCGGAGGAGTATCTTTAAGATAGTCACCCATCCACTGTTCTGACTTTTGCTAGGAAACAGCATGACAACACCGTACAAGTTAAAGGGGTTTTGTCACAAAGTAAAATTGGCGTGGGAAGTTTGCAAATTCAATGATAATCGTTTTTACTATTCGTCATTATTAAAAATTTTCTAGCATTTCAGTTATCTATAGTGTACAGCTCGTCTTTAGTGGCTACGACCAGTGACTAGAGCGCCTCAATCCTGGCCACACATGCTCAGACAACACCTTTTCTCTCCGGCAGCTACTGTCAGTAGCTTCTCTGCCTAGTAATCACACACACTTGCTGCTGAGCAAGTGTTCACCCCCAGGTGCTGTCATTCTACTCTCGTCCTTTTTCATAATTAGTCGAACAGTGCAAAAAAAAAATAAAAGGAAAAAAGAAACCTCAGTCAGGTGTGTACATTGAGAGAGAAAAATCCACGTTTAGTTCCTGCAGGGATTTGAACCTGCAGGGATTTGAACCTAGAACCCCTATGCTGAAAGTCAGAAGTGCTAACCACTTTACTAGATAAACAATCTCCTGCTACCAGGTCCAGAGAAGCTTCTGAGCTAAAGTAAACAGTAGTAATTAGTGTCTTTTGTTTGAAAGATCAGATAACACACAAGCTCTCTGGCTGCCGGCAGTTCTGTTCCTCGACCTGTTGGCATAGTCTCCAAAAAATTGGGAATCTCGCAAGAGAACAAAGAGTTACTTCTGATCACTATATTTACTATTTTGCCATAGGCAAACTTAAACTCTATCAGTTCTCTATCTGTAAAATACTAAAACGTAACTTTTATTATGTATAACTCTTAACCTCTCCACACTGCTAAATCTCAGGGCAAATACTCGTTGTTGGTTCTTCTGGATCTCTCTGCAGCATTTGACACTGTTGATCACCATCTTCTCCTCAGCATGCTCGGCACAATTGGCCTCCAGGACACTGCTCTCGCTTGGTTCTCTTCCTACCTCTCTTACCGCTTCTTCAGTGTCTCATTTGCAGGTTCTCCTCTCCCTCTTGCCGTTGGGGTCCCTCAGGGGTCAGTTTTTGGTCCACTCCTCTTCTCAATCTATACAGCCCCCATTGGCCAAACCATCAGTAGATTTGGCTTCCAGTACCATCTCTACGCTGATGACCCTCAGTTATACACCTCCTCCCGTGACCTCACTCCTGCCCTGCTACAAAACACCAGTGACTGTCTGTCCGCTGTCTCTGACATCATGTCCTCTCTCTCTCTACAACTAAACCCCACCAAAACCGAACTTCTTGTTTTTCCCCCATCTACTAACCAACCCCCATCTGCTATTTCTCTCTGTGTGTGGCATCACCATAACTCCTAGGCAGCAGGCCCGGTGTCTTGGGGTTATTCTAGACCCTGATCTGTCTTTCACCCCCTATATCCAATCCCTTGCGCGCTCCTGTCACTTGCACCTCAAGAACATCTCCCGAATCCGTCCTTTTCTCACTGTGGAAACAACTCAAACTCTCATTGTTGCTCTTATTCACTCTGTCTTGACTACTGTAACTCCCTGCTTATCGGTCTCCCCTCTGTAAACTCTCCTCTCCAATCTGCCCTGAATGCAGCAGCCAGGCTTGTCTTTATTTCCAGCCGCTATACTGATGCCTCTACCCTGTGTCACTCGCACCACTGGTTGCCCATCCAGCACAGAATACAGCAGAAACTCATCACTTTCACCCAGAAAGCTCTCCACAGTGTTGCTCCTCCCTACATCTCCTCCCTCATCTCTGTCTACCACCCTGCCCGCTCTCTCCGCTCAGCTATGGACATCAAACTACAGACTACAATCATCCGAACCTCCCATGCCCGTCTTCAAGATTTTGCACGTGCTGCACCCATTCTCTGGAACATGCTACCACGTACCATCAGGCACAATCCTATCCTTCGCAGTTTTAAGAGTGTCCTGAAAATACATCTCCTCAGGCAGGCCTACCAGAACCCCTAATTGTTAACCCCCACCTTCTATCACACACATCTGTCACTCCCTACACTAGGGCACTCACAGGCACTTATCTGTATATAGATGTACAGTCATGGTGGCAGGTTCACCAAATCTTTATGTAAACCTCCCATATTTATAAAAACATGGCTGGGCCATTGTAATCTAGCACTTCTCCCTCTTTGTTTCCCCCAGGCACCCTCTTAGATTGTAAGCTCTTGCGAGCAGGGCCCTCACACCTTGTGTCTCACCTGTAAGTAGCGTTCACTGTGTAATGTCTGTTTTTGTCTGTAATTATATATTATGCGAAATTTGTTGGCGCTATATAAATAAAGATTATTATTATTATTATTATTATTAACCTCTATACACACTATTTAAAAACCTGATTTCTAACCTCACCATTTCACCTTTTCTACTCTGAAAGAAGGAATAGCGCCTTTTCTATTATCAAGTCTGGTGGAACCCCACCTACCAACAGGGAAGCCTTATATGTACAGCAATTTACTAGCTCCAGTAAGGGATCCCAAGCCTCCTACTTGGGCAGTCGTCACTAATCTTATGGACACAAAACAAATAAGGCCCCCTTGTGACACCGTCTGCAGCAGGTGACACTTTTAGACAGAGGTGTGAAATCACAATTTAAAACGTCATGCCTGACCTCCCCGACATGTTTCACACGGTGTGTTTTTGATGCGTTTTTTTGGATGCGTTTTTTTGGATGCGTTTTTTGTGCAACAATGTATATCATTAGTTGCTGTGTCTTTCTGCACAAAAAACGCATCCAAAAAACGCACCGTGTGAAAGCACCCTTAGTTTGCCTATGGCAAAATAGTAAATATAGTCGACCTGTTGGCATCACACCTGATGGCATCACTCCCTGATATCACTTAAGACAAACAGCATGGGAGAACAAACAAACAGGTCTGTCACTAGAGAAACCAGAATGCCCTCAGAAGGTGATAAAATCATTTGTAGCTCCTCAACAAAAAAAATAAATGAACAGAGCAATATAATTTGAAAACGTCTTCTTTTAGTGTTCCGTACATGTTGAAAGCTAATCTTTGTAGTGAGACAACCCCTTTAAGAATGAATCTACCAGAAAATGAAACCATGAAATCAAACTTAAAGAGGTTGTCTCACTACATGGATGCATCTTACCTCAGTCCTGTTTTCTTGGTTTCACTTTGAATTCAGGGGCGTGTTTACTGGGTTCCACTAGGCTGCAGTAGAAGCCAGGTCTGTAGCTATAGCAACCAGTGCTGGCAGCCTATCAGGAGAGATCAAACAGGTCTGTAACTATAGTGACCTGAGGAGCTGATGCAGTCCATACAAGAGGGGATATCTAGGAATAGGTAGAACAATGTTAATAGACATATATTACAAAGTGACTTGTTTTTGCAAGATCTTTAACATAAAAAGCAATCCTTGTAGTGAGACAACCCCTTTAAAGAGTTTGAAACGCTACCCATGTCTTCCTTAAATGCTCTGAATAGAGTAGACTCTTGTTTGGGAGCTAAGATCGGGCTTAAAATGCTTAGTGTAGACCCGCATTGTGTTTACTGGAACACCTAATACCCACCCCATAAAATCCATGACTACAGGAGGCTTCTGAGCAGAATAGCCCTACCACTAACAAACTGAGGCACGTCTCTCTTAGTGTTATTCCTAGAAGAGCTGTCAAGGCTCGCACACATTGGTGACACGGTGCTCCTTATTTATTGCAAGCAGAAACAGCTACAGTGTTACAGAACAGTCTGTCCGGATATTTGTGGTGGTGCAGATTGTAGCTCGCTGCATATATGGTCATGCCCTGGGAATGTTCTGTGGTCATGCCCCGGGAATGTTCTACTACAAAATTGGGTAAATGAGAGAAGAGATGTCTTCAGCGCACTCGATTAATTTATAGGACGTCACATTCATTTAGCCCTGGAAGGAACCTAAAAAACTGAAGTATAACTTTATACTAAAAAAACTCAAACATGATCGTCACATCCAGAACAATTCTAAAAATAAAATGGCGCAGGTGCATGTTGATGGGGCCGCGAACCATGCAAACACAAAAAAGCATCGGCAGCACTCTGCAAACACTAAGGGACAGTTAAACCATGATTATATGAATTATTTCAAAGTATATTTCCACTTCTTTTAGGAAACTTAAAAATCTGAGGCTCTTGGCGACCATTTTTTTATCAAAACTGTACGTGCCCATCCTCCAATGACAAGGTGTCCTCAGTTCAGATGAGGACCTACACTAGATGAGCATTCTCACTTTTCTTGGGCCTCTCCAGGCTTCCTTACTTTCAGGGCATGAGGGTCCTAGCTACATTCTCTGCTGCTTAAAAACGCTCTATGTGGATGGGTGGAGTGTGCGATCAAAATGGAGGCAGCCACTCCCGCATGCAGAAAAACTAAAAACCTCAAAACATAATCAGCACATCCAAAACCATTTTTTTTTAAATCTGGTGTAGCAGCACGCTGATGTGACCACAAACACAAAGAAATCAGCACTTTACAGAACAAAGGCTCCACACGAGTATTTCAAGTTGGAATCCATGCGAATTTTGACTTGAAATAGTCGTCTAAAAGCGAAGGTAAACTATCCCCATTGAACTCCATGAAAAATGTGCGTTGTAGTTCATACAACATATATACGTTGGTCGGATTTTAAACGTACAAAAACTTAGAACATGTTCATTCTTCCGTCGTATTCCACACGGAAAATTTATTATTGGGGTCAAAGGGGGTGGCTACAAACCCGGTGTAAGACGCGTCCAAAATTATGTAGAAATGAATGGGACTCGTGTTCGGAGTGTAATTTCATCGGAAAAAAAAGACCTAAATCCAAAGGAAATCCAACGAAAATCCAACAAGTAAATTTTACTCGTCATCTGGACGTTCACTAAGAGGCAGTTAAACAATGAATATATGAACTATTTCTAAGTGCATTTCTGCTACTTTTAGGCTATGTTCAAACGGCTTAAAATAGGACGTATTTCAGTCCGTAATTACACGCCGTAGTGCGCAAATTACGGGCTGAAATACCTCCCAGTCATTACGGTAATCCACAGTTCTCATAGAGACCTATGGAGTCCGTCTCCTCTCCCTGCTCAGCGCATACGCCGCAGGGGGCGATACGTGACATGTGAATTACCAGCGGCGTATACGCGCCGCTGGTAATGCAAGTCTAGGGGCTTGCGTGGTGCCGCCCCCCCCCCCCACGCCCTCCCCCGTCCACAAGGCTTAATTGCGGGGCGTAATTACGCCCTGCTTTTAGGCCGTGTGAACCTAGCCTTAGGGTAGGTTCACACGATGCACTGCGGCGCGAACAGTACGGGTACAGTACATTGTGTGTTTCGGGAGCTAGCAATGATCAGCGCTACACCCAAGGCGGAGGTCGGGTGGGGGAGGGGCGGCGTCTCGCCGGCCCCATAGACATGCATTACTCGTGGTGCATAATCGCCACAAGTAATTGACCTGTCACTTAAGATCGTATTATACGAGCGGGGAGAGGAGGCATAATCCATAGTTCTCTACGCGAGCTACGGATTACCCTAATTATGGGGCGCATTTCCCTGCGTATTAAGCGCAGTACGCAGCGAAATGCGCTCTAAAATAAGCCGTGTGAACATACCCTTAAGGCACGTTCCTACGGCAAAGGGCAGATACTGGTCGGTTTATCCGCCGTGTACCCCCCTTCCCATTGACATGCACATATTCCGGCCGAAAACCGGACAGAAGAATGTGCATGTCTAGGCTTATTTGGGCGGCCCGCGGGCGGAAAAACCGTGCAGTGGGGACTGCTGTATGGGTTTTCCATAGAGCCCCGTTATGCTTGTTTGCGGACGGTTTTTCAGACGGTCTGCAGACCACAAACCATCTGAAAAAAATGGCCGAAAACCCGTACCGTGGGGACATGCCCTTAGGATACCTGAAAATCTAAGGTTCTTAGTCATGCACTCTGCCCATCCATAGGCTGTTTTTAATCAGAAAACGAGTAGCTGGGACTTTCATGCCATGGAAGCCTGGAGAGGCAGCAAGCGAGGCGAGAGTGCTAGTCTAGTGTAGGCCCCCATCTGAGCTGATGGCACCTTGACGTTGGTGGATGGGCTTTCACAGTTTTGATAACAAATGTGCTCAAACAACCTCAGATTTTCACGTATCTGAAAAGTAGAGGAAATGCACTTTGAAATAATTTATTTCAGAAACCGTCTTGGCATATACGGTGTGCTGCTGATCCATTTTTTGAGCATTTTCATACTAAGGGTATGTTCACACGATGTATTGCAGCGCGTACAGTATGCGCCGCAGTACATCGTGTGTTTCGGGAGCTCGCACCAATAGGCGCGAACTCGCACGGCTCGGGGGGGCAGCCCGCCGGCCCCATTGACGTTCATTACTCACGGCGAGCATTTGCTGCGAATGATTGGCATGTCACTTATCTCCCCGAACATACAATACGATTGTATTGTACGAGCGGGGAGAGGAGGCGTAATCCATAGTTCTCTGAGAACTATGTATTACCATAATTTCGGCATCTCGCCCGTATCAGAGCGCAAATACGTGGCGAAATGCGCGCCAAAAGTACCCCGTGTGAACATAGCCTAAAAATTGCCTTCTATATATTCGGTTTTATTTAAAGCATATGATTCCTGACATGGTGTGACTGCCTATAGAATCAGCAAGTGAGTCTAATGTCTTCAGCTCAAAGCTGTTGGTGCTGAGCTGAGAACAGAAGGTTGGAGTGGTGGGGAGGGGGAGCACTCACCCAAAAAACACACATTGCCATCTTAATCGTATTTCAGTAGAAAATCTCTTCAAATGATGTATTCGTATGGACAGTATATGGTGACATAAGTGGGGGAGACACTGGATGAAAGATGTCAGAGGGAGACAGAAATGGAGTCACTGCCGGCTGAAGTTTGTTCAGTGTTTTCAGTCACAATGCAGGCTTTCCTGTCACACTCGCTCATTGACTCGGATCATGGAAATTATCATGGTTTTCCAAAACAATAGTATGAAAAGTTGTATTTTTTTTCAACATATGTTTTAGTTGCCACTGTGCATTGGCACAGACTTTACAAGGCGGCCTGTTAGGTTATAGTGCTACATGGAGAACCCCACTCGAAGAAGCACTAAGAATGATTCAGCCAGGCCTTGTATGATCAGGTCCACCGGTCACTGGAATTGGTACCATGTCATTTCCCCTGAATCCGTTGATCTCTTGAATTTTAGAATCCAGACAACTATCCGCTTAATGCCAGCATGTGTTTTTTTTGTTGTTTTTTTTTATGTATCATCAGAAATATACAGCAATTTTATGCGACTATCCATTTAAAAAGATACAGTATTACAGTTATCACATAGTACGGTAGGCTGGTGCCTCCTGTTTTCTGCATGTCCCTTGTCAGCTTGGCTGTGTAGATTGGGACGGAAGCAGCAGAGATTGACGCATTCAGTAACTGTTCTGTTGTATTGCTGGACATGGATAAAGCAGAGTGATAATACTGTGAACTTCACGAAAATGAAGCTCTATATGCAGTTATACAGACTTGCATCTAATGAAATTGGAATTCACAGGACAAACCAATTTAAAAGTGTAAAATCATGTATAAAAATGTATGATCTGAAATGAAAATCACTTCATGGGGTTGTCTAATATATATAAAAAAAATAACCAAGGTAGTGCTGTGTGTATATATAATAATATATTTGTTTGTGTGTGTGTGTATATATGTATGTGTGTGTGTGTGTATATATATTCACACACATCCACATATATTATTACTATATTATATATATATATATTATATGGTGTGTGTATGTGTGGTACATATGTGTATATATATATTATATATATATATGTGTTGTAGTTATATATATATATATATATATTTATATATATATATTATATTATATATCTTTTTCCACCCCTCCATTTGAATGTTGGCTTTGCACCGTCTTCTCCCTGGACCTCTGTTTACTTTCTGGCTAAAGACGAATGAGACGTCACTGCTGCAGCTGCTGATTGGCTGCGGTGGTCACATGCCTCTGCCTTGCATCATCAATCGACATTGCCTTTCTTGGATGTAAGGCAGTGCTGAAACTGAGGTGAGGAGGAAGGTGAGTGTGAGCTAGTGGTGTGTGTATTTATATACGTGTGTATGTATATGTGTGTGTATATATATATATATATATATATATCTGTGTGTATATATATTTCTGTATATATTTAAAAAAATTTATTAACACTTTAGCAACACTTTAATAAATGGGCTGAACTGGATGGACGCATGTCTTTTTTCGGCCTGACAAACTATGTAACTTTTTTAATGTTATGTACAACTCCTTTAAAAAACAGATTGCAGAATAATCAGTGGTTGTGTGTGGCAGACTCATACGGTTTTCATGATGTCCTAGACAGGTATGGTGCGATGTGACACGGCTGTTGGAACTCCAGATTACATATCACCTGAAGTGCTAAAGTCTCAAGGAGGAGATGGCTACTATGGACGGGAGTGTGACTGGTGGTCAGTTGGGGTCTTCCTTTTCGAGATGCTGGTTGGTAAGTAGACCATCTAAAGAATGTCCAATATTTATGCTGTTTTAATCCAACTGAGTTAGACTACAACATTTTGGAAGCCTTGGAAATATTGAAACCATTTTTTGCTGTTTTATGCTTCGAAAAAAGAGAGAAGCAACTTTGCAAAAAGTCTTAAGCGGGTTTTCTCACCACGCTGTTTCACTGAGTTTTAGGCTCTCTTCACACGGTTTATTTGTGGGGCGTACTTCAGCATGTAATTGCTCTGCAATATGCCCGGTGTACGGCCCAAAAATACGGTGAAGTCATAGCACTCATTGAGTGTTATGGTTTTGCTGCGTATTCCCTGGCGCTTACCGCGTGCCGGGAGAAAGAGGTGCTTGGGAAAGCGAAATTACATTAGGGCCGGCCACATCGCTTTAGAAATACAGGCTGGCCAGCGCGTGCTTCTAAAGCAGCAGGCATATAGCGGTGTGCACATTAGGCGCCACTATACACCTGCAAGAAATCATCTGAACATACTCTTAGCAGTTTTGCACTTACTCTGTCTTCTCTGGGTTTTGGTGGTTCTACAGCAGTGATTAGCATACTCAACTACTAGCTTTACTCTAAGGCCTTGTTCACACGGCTTATTTGGGCACGTATTTCAGCCTGTAATTCGCTGCGTACTGCGAGAATTGCGGGCTGAAATACGGCCCTATCATTACGGTAATCCACAGTTCTCATAGAGAACTATGGATTACGTCTCCTCTTCACGCTCGGCGAATCCGTCAAGCGGGCAGGTAAGTGACATGTCAATTGCTAGCGGCGTATACGCGCCGCTAGAAATGATAGTCTATGGGCCGGCGAGGTGCCCGCTCCCGCCCCCGTCCACACGGTATAATTACGCCCCGCGATTAAGCCGTGTAAACATAGCCTAACAGTGCAGGAGATTGTTACCCCCTAGACAAGATTACAGATAAAGCCATGCTTTGCAGTCCTCACAGCACATGTATCTTTTGTTTAGTAAAGCTAATCTTGTTAGATATAATTAGTTTGCCTATATCTGTCTGTCAGTGAGGTGACCTCACTCCATGCAGATAACCATAGAAACCTGTGTGCACTTTAAAGCGCAAAAAAGCTCTGTCATCCAATAAACAAAGTAAAATCTCTTGACCAATGTATTTAGAAAAAGTCTTCATTTAACTGCCCCTTTATGTGAAAAGCTAACCTTTGAAGTGAGAAAACCCATTAAATTCGAAATCTGCCTTTTTAAAGTGCAAATACGCGGCAAAATACGTGCTGAAAGTACGCCGTGTGAACATAGCCTTATGTGAAAGACAAAGCTTGTTTACATACTGACAAGCTTCAACCCTTTAGAACTCTGTAGCCTTAAGGCTATGTTCACACGGCAATTATTGGGACGTATCTCGCCCCATATTTCGCGCTGTACTGCGCTCAATACGGGGCGAGATACGTCCCAATAATTACGGTAATCCACAGCTCTCATAGAGAACTATGGACTACCTCTCCTCTCTCCGCTCGGACAATATGCCGAGCGGGGAGAGATGTGACATGTCAACTACTAACGGCGAATACGCGGCGAGAATAATGAATGTCTATGGGGCCGGCGTAATTACGGCCCGCAATTATGCCGTGTGAACCCTGCCTTAGAGTATGTTCACATGGTGTAATTGCAGGGTGTATTTCAGCGCTTAATTGCGCTGCAATACGGCTGAAATGCGCCCCGCAATTACGGGAATTCATAGCGCTCATTGAGAACTATACATTACGCTCATCTTCCCCGGCATACAATACACGCATATTGTACCCGGGAGAAAGAAGTGACATGTCACCCCAATAAACCCTCGAAAATGTATTTTAAAAAAACATGATCAATACATTCTCTATAGATAAGGTTCACGCTAAAAAGGAGTAATACATTACCCCTTTTGAGTGTGCACCTTATCTATTGAGTATGTATTGATCATAATACATACCCTGTTTCCCCGAAAATAAGACAGTGTCTTATATTAATTTTTGCTCCTAAAGACGAGTGGATTATTTTTAGGGGAGTTTTTTTTTTTAGAACAAAAATTAAAGTTTATTGTTGAACAAAACACACGTGTATTAATATACTGCGTGATTCATCACAAACTCGAAAGCACCCCAAAACTTGATTGCAAAAAAAAATGCATATTTTTATTTTCGGGTGTCTTATTTGGGGGGGAAAAAGGGGGGTAATTTTTTCCCCCTTTTGAGTGTGCCCTTATCTATTGAGATGTATTGTCAAAATACATACTAATACTTTACCCTTTTGATTGTGCCCCTTATTATTGAGATGATTGTCATAATACATACATAATACATTACCCCTTTTGAGTGTGCACCTTATCTATTGAGCATGTATTTATCATATATTATATAAATTTTTGAGGGTTTATTGGGACATGCTGCTTCCTGCTTTTTTCTTGGATGGACATTTGTGAAATTCGGGTCTGGGCTGGCTTTGTTTTGTGCTGGGGCATTTCTCCCCCCCCAGTAAGGTTTTTTTGCAAAAAAATTTTTTTTGTGTTGACCTAGGGTTTCTTTTTTTTGTTGGTTTAGGGGTTTTTCTCCCCGACGTTTATGCACAATGGATAATAGAAGTGAATAGGGCGGCCCCTCCGCGCATTTTAAAAGTCTGTACTTTTAAAAACTAGGTTTTTGTGGCCCTCGTACGCGTGCAAAGCGCGTGGGGAAAATACCCTTAGGCTTTTAAATTTCACAGTTTCTTAGTCGGATTTTCAGCGGATTCAGTATTTAGAATCCAGCGAAAATCTGACTGTAATCAGAGCCCCATGGACAGCAATAAAATCTCCGTGCTGCAGCCTAACAAACGGGATTTTTCCGGTCGGTTTTGAAAACCCCAGTTTTGGTGGATTTTCTAAACCCGATGATCTTCCGTCGGATTCCCTACTTCAGTTTACGGAGCCCAAAGGGAAATCCGAAAAATGAACCCGGGTTTTTTGGGAAAAAACCCCGGGCCAAAAAAACCCCGGTGGCAATGTTTAAAAAGCAGTCAGATTTTGGATGGCATTTTACATTGCTGTGTGACATAGCCTTTTAAAATTTCTTCAAAACTGTCCCTTTGCATTCACAGTTTCTTAGGTTTCCTTTTTTTGTGTTGGGGGTTTGGGGGGTC